>QXVX01009621.1:0-10883 GCA_013436065.1 Halocynthia aurantium | reverse complement strand
TCAATCGTATATTAGTACAATAATACCTCGCAATACGTCATTAATTAGTTCAAGAGTTTGCAATTCAGCCGATTATTGTTTTGTCTGTTCATACTCATGGCCTGCGACATACTATTTTGAAATTCAGTAATGTGTCCCTCTGAGGTCTGCGCCCTAGTTGGCTTAATGGTAGCGCTGCCCCTGTGAATATAATTCATCGTGTTGTGCTGTGTAGATTTGTAATTCTATTGCATTGTTGTTTTTTGCAGAATCTCTAGAAGTTCAGTGCGACAATTCTTCGTCTAGTTCAAGCGAGAATTTAGTATCAGAGATTGAGAATTTGGCTTTGGGTAAGTTTACAATATTTCTATCGAAATTACGGAATATTATATTATCATATGCGGCTATATGTCATACTTTGCAAGAACTAATGTCTGTGTAGTTCAAAGCTTTCCAAACTTTTCCAGTTGGTGACAAACTTTTTAAACATACACAACTTCGCAACACAGCAATTCAGTTTCAAATGAAAACCAGAGGTTAATTCAATCCCTTATGAGATACTGATACAGAATACATTTTAATGTCCGCGTCCGCGACACACCTACGCGCTGCAGGAGACACACTAATGTGTCGCGACACACAGTTTGGAGAGCACTGGTGTAGGGGTATAGGTCTGGTAAAATGACATGCATCCTATGCTATTTCCATCCTCGACTTGAATGATGTACATCCTTTCCAATCAAGATTTGGAATTGAGGCTTTTGTTATAAATACTTATTGTATTGAAGGAAAGCTGAAAACTAGATATTTTATCCTATATTTTATGCAAGTGTATTAATTTTAACATGATTTACAGATATTCCTGATACATCGGTGTCATTAACTGAACAGATTTCAGAAAATACAAGGGAGCTGCAGATCAATCAGCCACAAAAGCCTGTTGTCCAACAATCAGGTATGATACAATATGTTTCTTTGTTTGTCATCGCATCGAAACATCGCAATTTCTGAATAGATTTTTACTAAATTTTGCACTGAGGTCCTAATGCCTCGCAGAATAATGCATAAATATATAATCCTGTTTTGGGTTCCCTCCGGGTCCAATCCTATTTAGGACTGCTCCTATTGGCCAATACGAAATATGGTCAAAATAATGTGCTTGTGAATTTATAATGCTATGTTATAATCTACTATATGACTTTCAGACAGTTCTTACTATGTAGAAAGTTTCTAAAGGAAGGAATCTAGTTATACAGTAAGACAATAAGACTCGTTTTACCGGATTTTATTCTTTCCTGTAAAGCTATCAGGTTGGTGGTTGAGGGCAGCTCAATCTGTCATGTGGTACTCGATAGCCAACCCTTGCTACTTTATTTGTGTAATTCAGACCCCCCTCCTACCAGCCCCCACTCCCTTCCCTATCAATGTAAATATGGGTGAAAGTGATGGGTATTTTCTATAATTATAATAATTATATTCAATATTGTATTTAATGATATTTATCTTAGTATTTATTTAATATATTTTAGTTCAAATATCTGGAGGAGAATTCGGGGGAGCTCATATTGGTGGCTCACAAACGACTAACTATCATTGGACCAAGCATGGTAAGAGACAATATATTCTATGAACCTTTCGGATAGAATTCACCATTTTGGTAACACTAATATTTATTCAGTTCTTTATTCTCTAATTGCAGAACATGTTGATAAGCGTCAGGTTCACCATCATCATCATCATTATCATCCAGGTATGTAGTAAATATTCAAAGACCATATTGGTTAAAACTACACAAATTACACTTGCAGATTTGCCTGCAAGTTTTCCATTTGTTGCGGTTTTCACTTCTAATTTATCATGCTGTCAGAGTTATCCTAATTATCACTATTATTTCAACTCTCTATATGTCAATAAACAGATGTTTTGATTTCTCACACTGAAGTGTAGTAAAAGATATGAGTTTTAAGGCTGCACAAATTTACAAAATTATTCTACTAATAGCTTCCCTACTTTGCCCGGTTCCGCTATAGTGCTTCTCAGCAACTTGAATATTACTGGTCTAGATTCAATAATAAACGAGAGAAACAATCCAAGAGTTCTATTGACTCAGTTCATTCACAGTAATTCATGTGTAGTGTGTGTGCTTGGTTAGCAATATTAAACGCGAGAACCAATGGGTGTGCTTGGTTAGCTTTCCATATACTATACATTATTCCATTATATTGGGAAGAATGTATATGCTCATATCACTAAGAAACCTAGGCTTGAATACCTCATCTCTTATACACTAAGGTTACAATTATCCCATTTCTTGCTGAATAGCTTAAGCTTAGTGCTTCGTTTTCCTCAGGAACAATTCACTGGATAATGCTGTATAGTGATAACTACCACCAGCACATCATTACATGTCAGTATATATCATAATACAATGTATACTGGTTCATATACAGTACTGTAATGCTTAATTTAGTAATATGACAGAAGAAATACATGGTAGCGCTCACTAATTATCATACTATGATTTAGTAAGCCTAATTATATAATTACAAATATAATTTTTTTTAGAATCCCAAGGGAGCATTCCTGATGAAGAATCGGGTATGAAAATTATTTAAACTTAACTAATGAAATAATTTTAAACTTGCTGTAAATGTAACTTGTATCTAATTCATTATCAGAGACATTAGGTTAATCATTGGTCAAATACAAACAACAACACATTGCGAAATACATTTACTATTTACTTATCAAAACGTGATCTACAGTGTCAGCACATTTGATTGTTTTCCGTTCTATCATAAAGATATAAAGTATTTAATAACCTTTATTTATATCTCTACTTACTTAGTTACTAGGGTAGTTATCTGGGGGCAAAAAATTTCAAAAGGGAAGAATAATGTAGAAATGGTGACAGTGGTGTAGCGTGAGGGGTAGTCGAGGATGCAGTGGCAATTTTATAGGTATCGGAGCTCTGCTGGGCATGAAATGTCCTGTCCTGTATCTATGTATGTCGCACGATTAACACTTTCAAGTTTACACTCACTGATTCTCAATAATTATATTTTAAATTATATAAATATTTACCTGCCTATAATCGGTATTTAATACTAACAACCCATCCACCATTCACTTGTAGAGCGGAGCTCCGGCACGCTCCGTCAGCACTACACCACTGGGGGTAGTGCAATTACAGCCATGCTGTCCTTATGTAATCCTTATCTGTGAATTACATAATACGTATTTATAGCGTGATTTCCCGTTTCAAGATACCGGTAGTTGAGTGTTCCAACACTGAGATAAATCATGATGCTGTTGTCCGTCTGTTTCGCCTGTGCCGAAATGAGGCGCAATACACCTACTTTGCCCAGAGTTCTGGCAACCCACGCTACTCCCCTGTGTCCTGGGGAAAATGTTCAGTTGGGCTGGACCTTACTATGATTAAATGTTGACTATTATTTACATACTCTGTTATTTACTATGTGAGAAAATTGCATTTTCCTGCAATGCATCAATTCAAATGAAACATTTGAAATGCTGACATTGTAGGAAAATCTTCTCAGATTGAGTTTAGATTTAGGAACAGAGGTGTATCCACGGAAAGTGGCGCTCATGACAAGCACTGAGATTGCGCTCCTGTACAAACATCTGACATCCATCTTTAAAATATCTTTACAAAAATTTCAACTCAAAAATATTTGTGGCACGACTTGAAAATTTCAAACACACTTTCCTTACTTTCACTGATATAATTCTTTCTTCCCGGATATCCGTGGATGCCTTGTCTGACTTCAAGCGAAACTGCACATTGGAGCCTCCTTCAACTGGCACCCAGTGCACATGCCACACCTTAGATACGCCTCTGTATCTAATCAAGTCTTAAGAGAACCAAAAAAATAATTTATTTGTGGTGGAAATACTATAAATTAGCTGTATGGATTGTTTGTTATACAACATATTACATTGAATTTTTCATACTATCCATAAAATACTCAATAAGAGTGAAAAACACATCAAATTAAAACAATCATTCTCAAAAAATCGCAAGTCTGAGTTTCTGAACCTCTGCGAGTCCTCCAGTGTTCTTGTTTTCACATGTATATCCTGTATGTCATTTCAGAATGCATTAAGCTTTCAGAAACCATACGAATGTGGCATGAGAAAAAGATCAACAAAACTGGAAATGTCTTCTTTGGTGACAAAATAAGTGAAACAACTGGAAAAGAAGAGCTTGCAATCAAGTCTTTTCCTTATAATGAAGAAAACAAGAGAGAAGCTCAGATGTTAACCAAACTTAATCCACATAAACACGTTGTTTCCATTGTCGAGTCCAATGTTTATAAACTAGGACCTGTTAAAAACATCTACATAGCAATGGAACTTTGCCACACACAGAATCTATATGAACATGTCATTGAGAACAAAAAAAACAAAGTTCTCTTTGATCCACAACTGAGTATTTCTCAGGCAAAACAATTGCTGGACGGGATAAGTTACATTCATGAGAACGACATAATTCATCGAGACTTTAAACCACACAATGTTTTACTTTCTCTTGACAAGAAAACTCTCAAAATCGCTGATTTTGGTTTGAGCAAACCAATGACCAGGGGTCGCTCCTTCACAGCCCAGAGCAAAATAAGGGTTGGCACAGATGGATACAGAGCTCCAGAAACCTACAATAGCGATGTTATATCAAAGCAAGCTGACATCTACTCGCTAGGTCTTATATTTTACTTTCTCTGGAGTTACGGATGTCACCCTTTTGGAGACGATCCTGATATTTGGAATTTCAACATAAAGAAAGACAGAGATCGCGACCTCAGTAAGCTGCTGGTTAAGGATAAGGATGCTACGAAAGACCTCCTTCAATGGGTATTGAAGTTTAATCCAAGAGATCGTCCGACAGCTGATACTATTTTGAAACATGTATCTTTTGGTGGCACGGCAACTGCTCCCAGGCAACGAAATTTATCTGGTACATACCATATTTGTCTTAAATACATACAGGCATGCATATACTATTACACTCTTACGATTCAACCACAGCACATTAATTATCTTACTTATAGGCACAAAACTGACACATCAGGATGATGGTAACGTGGCTCGCAGTCAGGTCCAAAGGAACAAAGTAAAGTTCAATACAATGGTTCAACTTAAAAGTAAGAACTTGCTGAAGTATAATCACAGTCTATTGTCCATTCTTTGCATACACAATAACAATTTCTTGATTCACAGAGCAAGCAGAAGGCTATTTTGACACTGAGGATTATTCAGGAGCTTATGGCCGATTAAAAACATCATTAGAGTATCAGGATAACGCAAATAAGCGATATAAAATCCTGAGGCAAATGGCAGAATGTCAGTTACTACTTGAAGAGCCTATAGCAGATACAAAAGCAGGAATCATTTCAACTGTTCAAAATCTTCACATGACTGCGGCTGAAGTAGTTGCAGATGCTGACAAATACTTGAATGAATCAAAGTTCCTGCCTTCTTTCATCTTGTATGTGTGTGCCAATACTATGATTTTCACAGTTGGAAGTGAAATGCGAAATATTCCTGAAGCTGGTTGTTGCTTTGAGAAAGTATATACCTTGATAATGCGAGCGCTCGAATCTTCAAATCTTCTTGGAAAACTTTCGAGAACACAAAGCATTCCCTACTTGTGCACAATGCTGGAAGAATTTCGACAATCAAAATTCTTTACAGTACTTTTAGAGGCAAGCCATGTGACTTACATCGCATCAGTTTCTGGTTATATCGGTGACTTCAGTACTGTTGTCCGGATTACCAGTGAAAGCATTGCTCGCATGGAGAATAGTTTTGGTTCAAGTGTTTGCAAGTATAATGCTTATGGTGGTTTACATTTAACTGCTGGATTATCTTATTCACAGCTTGGTGAAGTTGCAAAAGCCACTCACTTTTTTGAAAAAGCATTAGCTGTATTCCAGGAAGCAGAGGATTATGAAAATCCTCTACAAAAGTCAGAACTAATAGGACAAGTAAAACTGAAACTGCTTCAATGTAGCCTTATAGCAGAAAGGTAAATATCAAAACTTGGACACACACAAATCATTTCTTTACTGTGTACATGTTTGTCCTCATTCCTCAATTTCTCTCATATTCAGGCAATCACCACATACTGCAATACCAGCGATTATCCAAGGTTAGGGAAATGATTATAAAAAATATTAAGTTAATTCTATCTCTTACCGGTTATTCCTATTACAGGGATCGTTGATCCATCTGCTTTTCTACCAGGAACAAACTTTGATCTTTCTCAATTTCTTGGTCAAAACACAGGTACGGTAAATTGTACCAGATTGTTTTAAGTAGCTATAGGAAGTGGTACATTGACACCAGTGCCGGATTACGGCTCTGCTGGCCCTAAGGCACTTTTTGATTGGTGGCCTGAAAATACAGATATTTTATGTCATCACCTTGAAATCTTCATAAATATAGTTTTATATAATTCAGGCTGAGGGGATGACACTAAATCTATTAAAACTATATTTTGCTTTCTAGCTATATTTGGAAATCCAATCCCTTTAATAAAGATGGAAAATGAGAGTGAAGATCTCTCCAGTCTAAGAGGTTAGTCTGTTTATGTCTTGGTACTAGCTAGTTATTTCAAGTCAATGCTTTGTGGCTTCATTACCTAACTACAATACTTCACTTGACCCGAAAAGTTTTATAAAGAATTAAGTGCTGCTCTTTGTAAAAAATGGTGATAAATATAAGTATTACCAAACTCTTGCTTGAAGTCAGTAATAATTCAGTAACATTGATAATACACAAAATCATTTTCTATTTCAGAATCGGCTGATCTTTACCATAAGAACCATGAATATTTAATGGCTCTTACCACATTGAAAGAAATCTTGAAGTTACTGAAAGAACCCACCCAGAAAATAGAAACCTCACAGCAGATTGCTGAATGCAAAGTCATGTGTGAACAACCATGTGACAGTGAAATAGAGGACATCATTTTTCTCTGTCAATCGCTTAAGATTTCACCAGTAAATTGTTTAATAACTGCAAAGGAATGTATGGCCGATTCTCATTTTCTTCGTGCTTGCATAGTGTATGTTTGTGCAGCTAAAATGTGCAAAACTGGCTGTAAACCAGACGAATGTCTCGCGGTACTTGGTTGCTGTTCTGAAGGTGTAAGAAATTGCAGTGAAAAGATGATATCGAATCCAAATATGCGAGGAAATGCAATTAAAACACTACGTCAGTTCATAAATGTGGTGCATGAAGAATTGTGTAAACTGCGAGTTGTACCTGAGAGCCTCAAAATCGTGGGAATACTTGATTCCTTTATCAATATTGCTCATGTTAACATTGATACTGGCATGTATCAAGATGCAATCGTTGCATGTAACAATGGCATCAAGCTTGCGGTACAACAGAGTTTCACAAATGATCGAGTCACTGTAATACATGCTTCTTTATTAAACATTATCGGCTATGCTCATTCCCGCTTAGGAAGTCATGAAGATGCTAGCAACTATTTACGTGAATCAATTACGAAAGGTCACAATATTCCTGATACGAATGTGCGTATGAATCAGATCAGGATTACAGCAACCGATAATCTTCGAAATATCTCTTCAGCATTGAAAAAGTAAATACAACACACA
Organism: Halocynthia aurantium; assembly: GCA_013436065.1. Classification (NCBI taxonomy): domain Eukaryota; kingdom Metazoa; phylum Chordata; class Ascidiacea; order Stolidobranchia; family Pyuridae; genus Halocynthia; species Halocynthia aurantium. The sequence goes on along the minus strand of QXVX01009621.1, from coordinate 3,258 downwards.
CAAGAAATACTTTGAGACATAATTACAAATGCTTTTATTCATTTCTTCATTTTTATTTAGACAAAAGCAACAACTAGCCTACACTGAACAACAGAATACTGGCAATCTGAAAGTTGATCCGGAAGGACTTTTTTCATCAGCAATGGAATATCCAGCGCATTCTCGACGCCGTCAAATATCTCTCTCAGCAACTTCTATAGGTGACTATCTTCAAGGTAATCCAAAATCTTCGTATATGTGCTGGTTAACATTAGCAGAGTTCTTGGATGTTTACCAAGATATATACTGTTGTACATTGTATCTGCCCTCCTGGTGGGTCACTGGTACATTTTCCCATCATCGTATTCATTAAATGGGTAATCCCAATTGACAGACATAAAAACTATCATAACTAAGATCTGGTGGGTATACATAAGTATACTGGTAGAATGAAACAGTAGCAATGTTGGCATCCCTTCCAAGCAGTCCAGGGTATATCCAGAAGTACTGCATAAGTTTATCTCAGAAATGGGATTGTAGATATTTCAAAAGAAAAAAAAATAGAAAATTTATGAACTGTTACTATTACTTTTCAAGATGCCCACCAGCCTTCTGCACTTCCGGAGGAGTCTTCCTCATCGTCAATGGAATCTCCAGCACATTTTCGACTTCTTCAAACATCTCTCTCCGCAACTTCTACAGATGGTGTAGCAGAAAATGCTTCTGCGATCGACCCAAAAACCGCTGCTGTAAGGCCAAAGCAAAAGCGTAAAAAGAATAAAAAAAAGCGCAAATAACTGAAGCATGCACGTACATGCAGTTGCTAGAAATGATGACTTTCTGAACTGGCCATGACATAATAAATGTGCCAATATATGAACTGGTAACACCAACTTCTCACTTTCCATTATGTCCAATAACAATCCCTTCCTAATTTCAGTCTCACGGACCCTAGCATACTCTTAATTCTTCAAACCCATTTCCATCACTGGTGGTTTATATGTTATACTGTATGATAATGACTTCGCTATCGAGAATCCTAAATCTTTGTATATTTATGCTGTGATATTTCGCTTTGCTATTTTAAACTAATTTGTAAACTTTTCTAGTGATTGTATATATATTGTGTATGTATATGTTGTAAAAAATTCTGATCAAAAATATTATTAGCAGCAATTAAAATTACCAGCTGAAATTTTTACCAGCATAATAATAAAGTAGTGATTGATTTGACACATTGGTTTAATTTCATTTTATTGATGTACCTGGATCCTTTGATTAGTAATTTGTAGATTACTAAGTAAAGGTATAGAGAGAGAGTCAAATTAGGAATGAGAATAAAATTCCAGAGAGACCCAGAAATCTACAATTACATTATCGTTCATTTCCTTTCAAATTTTATCAAATTGATGGTAGGCCTATTTGTAATGCAATAGATTTGTATGTGTACATATCAGTATTTCCTTTGTGTTCTGTAATGTTCAGGAAATTTGGATGAAGTGTGGTGAGGGCCATGGTCATGCAAAGATAGTAATAGGCCCAGTTGAGGGTAAATAAGAGTCCCATTTCAAACTGATTATTAAGTATTTATAACCAATGCTAAATGCCACATGACTTATTTATAGGTCATGCATCCCTAGCATCCCTTCACAACCACACTCATTTTGCAAAAGCGATATCTTCCCCCAGAAGGTCCCTATTTGCTTCTTCCAATTGGATCGGGCCCCCTCTCTTAGAATCATAAGCCCATGTGAAATGGCCCATATAGCCATATATATGACTAGACATAATAAGAGATATAATTGTAAAGTCATGCTAATATTTGCTATTGAGATTCCGTAAGATGGCGCTAAAGTGTTGAGTGCAGTAGGCCGTAAACAGATTTCAGTGATTGCTTAATAGAGAGGTAAATCGAGAATATAGAAAGGTAATGAATACCAATTATTACTTTTCTTCCGCTATGAATTTAGATTGTTCTGATGGAGCTTCGTCCTTTGTGAGGTTTCACTAGTAGAGCAGTGAAAACTGTAGTATAACTGGATAACACTACTGTTACTTTCCAGAGAGTCGATTTATTTATACCACTAGCCCAGCCCGTCTTTTACTTACGTTGTCGAAATTATTGTTACAGGGCGCTTGTATATGCTGATAAGTTAACAGTCAACACACACCTTCTTAGCAACGCGTAATTAAACATTTACCATGTCTTCAGGATTTTGTTTGAATTGCAGTTTTAGAGTTTGTTTGAATTGCAGATGGATGTGTAGCACGTATTTTTTAATTAATAAGGTTTGAAAGTTTTAACGTAACAAATAATGATTTTTAGTTGTATCAGTTTATTTTTTTATCATTGCCTTGTTATTTCTGGTTCGTTAGTACAGAATTAAATCACATTATGAGGCAGAAGTTAAAGTAAACTGTCGGATTTTCATGTTTTGCTTTAGATTTTATACCGTTTTAGAACAAGTAGCGAGCACTTGGTAAGTTATTTCAGATTGTTGAAACGCAGGAACTCTTTACAGGGATATTCGTGGATTAGTAGTGCGGTCCTACCGAAAATCCAATTAGCTTAATTTTACCGAGTGTTAGGGTAAGGTAGCATTTACTTCTAAACTACGGTAGTACACAATTGATAATACTTTACGATAGCAGAGGTATTTATCAAGCAGGGCAGTAGTAAGAGGGGTAATAGTTGCGGTTACCTGGGCGCCAAAATTGCATCGTATATTTAGGTTGCGTCATAAATTTTACATGTCTTGATATACAGTAGATATCCATAATCTCAGGTACTCTTACCATATTATTCATAATCACTGATTACTGTAACCTATATTATTATATACAAAAAAATTATGCTGTTAAAAAATTATTTATACATCAGAGACACTGCATAGTTGTTTTATGGTAGTTTTTGTAACGGTTGATGAATTGAATTATATATCTGGGAGCACAATTCAGTTTCTTCCCAGGGAGCCGTAGCATCGACATTGAACCGTTCACTGCTTCCTGGTATACTTCAGAAGTGACTCATTTCCTATATGTTTGTTGCGCCCATGTAAACGTGCTAGTACTGTACAGTATAATATTTCTGTATGTGATCAAGTGCAGTGGTCGACGCTTTTTGTGATCAGTTTAGGACAGTCTTTTTTTGGGATAATAACTAGCTGATGATATGAAATGAGATATATATGATAGAAATATGTTTTGGTATCAATTGATAGTAATAATATTATCTGCAATAATAATAGGCGGTGTCCAGTGTATCTGTAAAACCACTGT
>QXVX01009620.1:0-16292 GCA_013436065.1 Halocynthia aurantium | reverse complement strand
AGTAGGTATATCTAGATTTTAGGAAACTATCATGTAGCGCTGATAACATTAGACCTTGCGTAAACAGAAATAAACACCTAGAAACTATTTTCCCAATTCCCCCCTGGGCAAATTTCCTCCCAGGAATTTCAATTCCGCAAGGGAGCCAAGTGGCTCCGGTTGAGAACCACTACAGTCTAGTATATAAAGTTCATGACATCAGCGAGTGTAATTTTGTTGCACTGGTAAAAGTGCTGTATGGATGAGCAGAAGACTCCAATTTAAAATAAATAGTTGAAGTGGTAGAAGTCTCCCACAATCACACATATCAAGTCAGTGAACTAGAACAAATTTCCACCATTTGGTTGATGGTAACTGCCAGCGGAATATCGAACGTCAAGGGACCTATGTAGGGCTTCCTTCAAAGTACCAAGTCAACTATCTGGAACATTAGTATATATTATTATTCCATATTTTTTGACTGTAACGATAATAAGAATTATTTCTAGGTTCTTCAACATCCGTGCAATTAGCAGTGTCGAGAATTCAAAGAAGATTTCGTGAGGTTAAGTTAACAGAGTATGACGATGTGTCTCTCATGAATCTGTCATCAGCGAACCTCATCTCTCCGACAACATCTTTGATATCGCCTTTGGAATCTCCAGCATCCCCTCCTACTTTTGCTTATCCGGTTCCAGATATGTCTCAAGTAAGTATAATAATTTATTTTCTACCCTTACTAAGGTGAGCGTTATTATACTTTGTGTCAGAATATGGATTCAAGGTTAAGAATCTTCTATGTCAAGCCCTTTGTAGCAGGGGTTCCCAACGGGGTAAATTTCACCTACTCAGAGGGTGAATTTGCTGATTCTGGATTTGTGCATTATATTCTCATTGATTGATGTGTTCTCGTTGATTGACTGTGTTTGGTTCTAGTATCTGCCCATCATGAGTTGTTCATGAATGAGTGACCTAATGTTGTACTGTGCTGTTGATGCTAAAAGACATATTTTAAAATTTCCCCTTTGTTGCTTGCTGTATCATGGTAGAGATGTAAATTCAAATTACCGATCAAAACGGGATGGGGCAAATCCAATTTGAAGAAGTTGCTAAGAGATAAAATAACATTCAGGTTGTCTCGTGAGTTGTAGTGAAGCCTCTCATTAGTCGGGGGTCGACTGTAGTCTAATTACAAAACTAGGAGTCAAAGGTAACACAAGTTAAGGAGTCAAACACACAGGATTTGTGGATGGACTTCGAAGCCTTGTTTGAGTGTTAAAATCTCCTAGTTTTATGTTTCCAGTTGATAACGTTGTGATGGTCTGTTTCAGCTTCGCCTACCTGACGGGATATCTATCGAAGTTATCGTTTCTGCCATTGCCAATTGTGAATGCATATTCGTTCAGCAGTACACCCATCCGACGTTTCATGCGTTGGCCAGTTTAGAGCAAGCGATGGCTTCTTGCTATGCATCACCTTCTACACCTGCTTTATTGAGTCCTGTGCAAGGTATTTCATTGTAACAAGTTGTTCATGTGTTGCGATGTATGACATCATCACATAAATGTTATTCCATTCTGCTAGTGCAAGTCGTATACATGGAAATCAAAGTGACTGCTTTTACTTCATCAGTTATGCAAAGTAATATCATTTTCAAATTTCTTTTGATAGTTGGTCTCATATGTGCTGCACAACATCAAAATATTTGGTATAGAGCTCAGGTCATACACGCAGAAGAAGACAGTATAGAAATCACGATCAAATTTGTTGATTACGGAGGGTACTCCACCGTCCCAATATCGACTATCAAACAGATCAGGTCTGAATCTTCAATATGCTGTGTAACTATCATTAAATGTTGAATTGTATTCAATAATTTTAACCTGTTCTTTATTTTTATCCAGAGCTGACTTTATCACATTGCCTTTTCAAGCAGCTGAATGCTTTCTCGATAATATTGCACCTCTTGAAGGTTAGTTATTTCATTTCACAGTAACTCGATTTCTTTTATACAGTACACCACTGATCTTCTGGCATCCTTGGTTCCAACACTGTGCTTGAATATCCGTTTTGCTGGACCAATAGAGGTCACGTAATCACAGTTCAATAACACACCTGACTAACTAATAATGCTCCTCCGTTATCTCTAATAAAGCATCATTGACTTTGGAAACTTAAGTCAAATAATAAATGAAATAGGTTGATAAAAATGATACATTTTGAATGAGAGGATACAGGTAAGTGTGATAGGAGAGCAGAAGCATGGCATAATGAAGCGGCTGCACTGGTGTAGAGCTGTAACACCGAGTGAATTGGCCTGTCATACTACTACTCAACAGTAAATTATCTTTACATATTTTTAATGTTACCCGACAGTATCGATTTTATGTGAAATCAATTATTTGGATGAAGAACTTCGTAAAGGTCTAATGGAAACACTATTTAACGGTCGTAAGTGTGAGTGGTCGTTAAACGAGACTATCCTTAAATGAGGAGTACTAGTACTTTGTTAATACCTCATTGGAAGAAATGTGACCTTGAAAACTATTATTTTAAACACTCAAAATCGCTTTCACTTTGTCATCAATATTTGATGCTGTTTTGAATAGATATCTCAAAATGTCTGAGTTCACAGGTCAAGGGACAATGCAGAATCCATCTTGTTCAAGTCAAATGTTATCGAGTTTCAGTTCTCTTATTGACTGGCGAAATTTGCTGAGTAGTCTAAATCAGCTATATACACAAAAAACCCAAGCACTTCTCTGCAAATCACACAATGCTATTATACTGTTTACTTTTTTTAGGAGAAGAATTATATAGCATAGAGTCCACAACAGTCCTACAAGAAATGTTGAAGGAAGGATCGTTTAACGCCACCATTATGAGATATAGGAGTGACGGTCTGCCCTTGATTCATCTTTATAAAAGGCATGACAACCAGGTTTGTAATAGCATCTTCCTATTGCGGCAATTCTACCAACGTGTGTTGAAATTTTGAGGAAAAATATAAGATCACCAGTTATGCACTGATCACAATGTCTGCGCTGTTGTGGTAAATGAGGGGGTGATACAAATTGACTGTAGTCACATGACCCGGCTTAACTTTGGCTTGTGAAAAATCATGACACGACTGATGAAAATGTTAATATGGGTTTAATAGCCTAGGATGAAAGTTGATTACTCTGCTCAAAAGTTATTTTTCAATTTGACATGTTACGGTACATTTGTTTTATCATCAGGTGAAGTTGGTCAATAAACTGTTAGTATCTCAGGGAGTTGCAAGATGGTGCGACCACAATAAGGATAGCATGGACACGATGCTTTCAGATGAACAAAGCCAGTAGTACAACTTTTGTACGAACCACTGAGATTTTACTTGAGTTCACACACACCCACACATTCTACCAAATCAAAATTCAATGCCATATATTCGCTTACCGGCATCCTATCAAGTAATTTATTCAACAGCTTATGCCATTGCTGATTTTACAATCTGTTTTTTTTTTTACTTTTCTACTGTACTACTGCTTGCTCATCCTTTGCCATTAGCCATTTACACTGTTACAATTCATAGTTACCAACTGTAAAACAATGGCTGTGATGATCTGTAATGCTGTTAAAGGAATTGCTGACATTTTGTAGTTAGAGCTATGGATTTTTTATGCTTTGAGGACAATTCTTTAAGGCTGTTCTGCATATTGAAAAATCCGTCCGCAAGATTGTCTGCAATCAGTAACAGCTTTTCACGCATAAATTCCATTAGCGCTCGCTTTCATGGAAATATGTTCCCGATACACTCATTTTCTGCATGTTTGTGTATTGCTCTTGTCCACCTAATTGGTATTACTTTGGTTATGCTCTAATTTAAGCGAACATAACATTCCAAAGATAGTTTATAATATCATACATGTGGCAAAATATTTCCAAATTTATCAGGTTCTATATATGATGGTTATTGATATTTGTAATTTTTTTGAAGCTGAATTGAATTCGAAAAGTATTACGTGTTTACAGTAAAACATGCACTCACTATTACTTAATTCTAGTGATTTTGTGATATATGGCACATATACCCTACTGACACTACTGCACATAAATAAAAACATAACTAGAATGTCGTGCTAACAAATAGAATTGATACAGTTTTGTTGAATTACCTAAATGTGTCCACAGCTTGTGTTATACTGGCTTGAAAGTGATTCCTTTTTTTTCATGTGAGCTTCTTGCACCATAGCTACCAACCAACATTTTGATGAACAAATACCTAAATTGCATTAGCTGTGATCTTGTTTATTCTGCACAATTCCCTGTCTATAAACTTAATGTAGTTTGTAGGTCCTTACTGTGAATGCTTTAATTTTCTACATGGCCATACGAGAATAATTTGTTTTCATAGTCGAATATAATGGTAAAAGTAAATTAGTTATTACTTGTTGGGATAAAGAATACATCTTATACATAGTGGAAAGTGATCACTTTTTTGATATTTAAAGGGAGAGGCACCCCCTCTCTAGAAATCATTTTATAAAGCTCAAAGAATTTTGGCTCATGGGACTGTGAACATGTTTTTCAGAAAAATGCATGATAGAAATAAAAATTATTTCATGAACTATTAAAATAAATGACATTGAAATTCTGGTCAAAATCAGTGCGGTGAAAATCGAATGGATGTTCACTTTTACTTTCATAATTTCCTTCATATTAGAAAAATGTTCCAGTAGAATTTAATTATGATAATATGTATCCTCCTGTTGGTACAAACTAATTTTGTAACATTAAATTTATTAGAGGTGTTTGCGTAGTGTCGAATCTAAATCCGTTCGAAATTCTCAACATCAATTTGCAATCATATTCTTGAAACATTTATTCGTATTGTGCACAGTTTGAATTCGTTAAGTTTCAATGATTTTGTTCTTTTAAATACTCGGAAAACTATTCCTATTTGTGAGGTTAATTATAGTGAAAAAACAGACTTGTGTGTATACAGAGAAATCCTTCTTAATTCAGTATATTTGTGAATTGACTGATTCCCATAACTGTTTTTCTGATTCCCATAACATTTATCTATGCTGTCTGTGATAACGATTTCGTACAATATGGACTTCAAAGTTGCCACTGTTCTTAGCGTTTATCAACTTATCACTGAGCTAAACTTAATGATTCAAGATTTGGAATCACTTCATTCACCAACGATGTATTTCGTTTCAGCAAACAGGGAATAATTACCATTTTCTCTGGATTTGATTCATACTTGTATTAAGCTGCTAGGTCATAAAAAGATTCCCATTTGTGTAGTGATTATTTACAATTATGGATGACTTTTAGCAAGTACACGGTGATGATAATTTTTTGTGTTCATGGTAATAAAGTTTGACAAATAAGCAGAATTGAACTCGGGCACGGTTGGAAAAGACAAAGAACTGTAGAAACGAAAGCCAATTTCCGCTAGAGTAGGTTAGGTTGTTCCCCGCTTAGTCACTCGTATTTCTGAGTCGCTGTTACATCATGCAATTGAATAGCAAATGTTTTTGTGTTGGTGTGCCTTACTACGCCGCGGCTGTCATTAGCCGATTGAGAACACGCCCACTTATGAATAGTACTGGTATGTTCTGTTAATATGACCTAACTATTCAAAACATGTATAGAAAGAACTGCCGTTAGATTGCTTACCACGCAAAGCCTTTGGTGAACGTAAGGTGTATTGCTAGAAATAGAAGTGGGGACACGAGTCTTGGAAGTTTTGCGCAGATGGTGGGTAAAATTAAACATACAGCTGGTTTTATGATTATGTTGTTCAAACCAGTAAACCTATAAATCCTCACGTGATCATAGCTTACCTAAGCTGTATTGAAGGGTAATCGTCAAGTTTCATTTCTATTTCTGATGACCCGAATCAGTTCATGTTGTTTGTTACAAACACTAAAAAAAGTAAATATTTACGGGGAGTCTGCAGTGTCCTTTAGTCGTGTTTTGGCGACGAATAACTGTCGTTATAATGCTATCGTTATCTCCATCCATATTGCCAAGTGGGTACTTTGAAAACAGACGTGTTATGAGATGCTGAAGTATACCATAAGCAACTATCACGCCACGATAAATTACTGTAAACATTGTAGACCACGAATAACAGCTGCTTAACAGTCAAGAGGTACTGTAAACCCCTGGTCAGAATAATAAAATACACAAACACGTTTTTATTTGGATATGTTGTTGTTATATGTGCGTGTTTCTCAAAGAAAATTTCTCAATACCTACCTGTCAAGCTATTTGCGTAGCGTGGACGTCACAAGGAATGTTATCCCTATTATATTGATCAGTTTATTCGTAGGATATTGATGTAGGTTAACTCAAGAAAGTCTGTTTTGACATTTTCACATAGTCTCCAATCATTAGTAACCGAACGGGTTCAATACGTTTTGGCACTGTCACCCGCAGTGACGTTGTTTTACATCATCCGCGGTAATAACAGGCTATAATAGTCCACAAGCAGTATTATTTCATACTGTGGTAATTCAATATAGTTTCATACAGTGTGTACAGCATATGGAATGGGCAGGGATCTAAAATTCGTAAAAGGTCACTACAAGTCATTTTAAGGTTGCTAATTCTCTTTTACCAGCTTACCAGAATTAGAATCTCTGGCAAACCCATGATTGAAGGGAGGCTGATATTACCATATTAATTTGAATGTGAATTCTGACTGAATACACTATTCATAAATATTGTTTTACCAAATGAATCATTTTGTCCAGACACATGCTGAGAAGAACAAAGAAAAAAACGCAATTTCCCTATTCAAAATAATGTAAATGCGAAAGATTGCGGGGAATGGAAACACTAAATGCATTTATTATTCATTGCCGGATTGGCGTGTCTTCCAATATTCTCCACAAAACTGCTGTTTCTTTGAAAATATGTCTCCTTCTTTTCGTGTCGTTTCCGAAACTAAAATTATAACCGTGAAAGTCGTGACTGACGTAGAAGAACGAATTAAAGGACCGTTACCGTGGTGATCAGGCAACGAACTTATTACAGTTGTCGGAATATTAGAGATAAGATGGCGCAACGTTGTGTAAGCCTTCAAGGGATAAAACATTTCTGGAATGGTACGTACGTCAAACGAAGAAGCAATGTTTTATACAAGCTAAGAAAAGATTAACGACCTCGACTAAACCATTGGCCGTTGAAAAGGGGTTCATATCGTGCGATATTACAGACGTTATTTTCATTCATTTAAGCCCACGATGAAGATATCATTTTTTAAATGTTTGTGAAACAATGGTAGGCAGATAAGAGTTGTCATACAACTAAAATTTTCAGAATAATTTTACTTGTGTATTTGACGCAACTCACGCACATCCCGTTCCGTTACTTACGTCGCGATCAAAACAAACGTCTCCTCGACGATCAGCTGGTAGACGCGTGCGTTCTTTGTTGCAGATGTTCATTCGACCTTAGCTGCATCGAATCGAATCGAATGTTGTGACCTGCGATCAGTGCATCAGGAAGACGTTTGATAGGTATACAGAAAAATCGTTGACAATCATCATGGAACATGGAGAGTCAAAGATAATCGTTGAATATGGCAGTAAATAATTCCATTAATCACGCCATATTGTTGTGTATCGCTACTTGCAGTAATCAACCGAACTCGATAAAACAGAATGATGTAATGGATGGCTTGCGAGTTAATCCTTAAATAGTTGGGATAGCAAAGAGATTATATTCCTTAAGCTTATAAAACTTAGCCAACATGAAAGGTTCGTTTATGGCGATGATTTGCACTGAAATGTATTGTAACGCATCACCGGAAAGATATAGGTCTCGCCTAGAAACGATTGACTCAGAATTAGCTGAGCAATGGAACAGTTAGTTTCTATTATCTTCATTCATTGATACGGCTTCTGTTTGATAGTGATACATTATTATTAGATTATTTCAAAACTAGTCAATGGTATTCATTTGTTTTGTGAGTTATGATGCTTTCAGGCCAGTGTGTAGAAAAAAAAATAAAGTAGTGGAATTCAGTGATTTTTTTTATTAAAAAGAAAGATTTCGTACTGCTCAATTGAACAAAATGCTTATAGATGGATTTGATATCTCCTCTGCTGTCATGTATGTATTACCTTGACAAGAGGTGGTATACGCAAACCACTTCAACGTACCTTTCAAATTACCATAGATAGAATTCAGTATAAGTTATGATAAAGGTAGCAAGTGGAATTTGAATGAAGTATTGTACTGTGCAGGTAAAACATAGTGTAGTTGTATTAATATACTCAAGAAAATTGAGCCCTTCCATTTCTCAAGTAAAATATGCTTACTGTACATTCAGACATGTTCAGAGTAACGATTATTCGAAATTATACTGGTCAGGACATTTGAATATTGCTTGATAATTAAAGGAACAAGATTGCTGGTAGTAGAGATCATTAAGTAAATGGTTTTAGGTCAATGCCTAGGAGTATTATCCCAATTACTTGATCAAAAACATCATAAAATTTATAGCCCATAAACCAGTGATGTTAATGTCACACATCACAGTCCTTTCTTTTTAGCTATAGTAGCAGCATTAGCATTGAAATAGCTCCTGTGATTCGTCAAAGATACAATCGGACCTTCAATTAGCTTTATTATTTTTGCAGAACGAGACCGGAAAAAGACTTTATAAGAACTCTCTAGCTTTTGTTTTTTTCTGATAACTTTTCAATAATTGGCCAACAAACTTCGAAACCCCCATCGTAGTGGGTTCATACATGCAAAATGGAGAGAGTGGGTGAATATGAATACAGTAGGAAAGACTTGATTGGTCATGGAGCTTTTGCCCTGGTTTATAAAGGTCGCAGTGTTAAGGTAAAGGCTGTCATATATGCCAGTATTGATTATAAACTTGCTTTAATTCAATAGCTGTTTCAATGTATTTAAGATATCTTTTCTATAATTTTACAGACTCTGATGCCCGTTGCTATAAAGTGCATCAACAAGAAGAATTTAGGGCGTTCAAGCACTTTACTAGGAAAGGAAATAAATATTTTAAAGGTAAAAATATGTTAATGTTATTGATTAGCTTAGTGATTCATTATATGAAGTCATATTTTGTTATATTTATTAGGTGTACCTTATGTGACTAGGTCTATATGACATTCATTTATAAAATACTTCTTTGATATAAATCGCATTTTTGCCAGTGTTACATTTGGTAATAATGTTGCCTCTGTATCCCAGGAACTTCACCATGAAAACATTGTCCGCCTTTATGAGTGTGAGGTGAGTCATGTTATGGGAATTATCAACAGTTTGTAATTTTCCACTCGTCATTTCCATAAGTTCATATATATTTACGGAAGAAAATAATGTATCCTTACTTCCCATACAAGTAAACTATGTTTCTATTTCAGTCTTCTGCACAGAGCTATTACCTCGTCATGGAAGTAAGTATTCTTGCCTATTTCAATGTCTGTACTTCGAATTTCAGTATCTGACCACCTTGTGATTGATCGTCTCTTGCTCGATGAACTTATTGATCTATATGCATAAGTTTGCCAATTCGAGAAGACATTCCAATCTTTCGATAAATATTGTCTGGTGGGAGATATGCACTCGCATGTGGGATTTTTACACTGTACTTTGTTACCTACAAATACGATAGCTGTTTGGTAATGTGACGGATATAAGCAGTAATTTCCTGTCATATTCGGAAATTGATTTGACTTTAGGTTTGATGTGTTTATGATAATGAAAAAGTCATCACTTGTAGCTCGCACAGGGATTTTATTATGTATTTGTTCTCATGGAACTGATCCTAAAAGAGCATTAATATAAATATTCAAACAGAAAATATCGAGGAAGAGTATCTTTGCTACCTATTCCATCACCAACAGCCACTGACTTTTATTAATTAAATTTATTGGAACAATATCACCTCGACATATTATATGTTTAATTGCATTGCCAATTTGGCTTTGACTTTGGGCAGTGTTCATATGCAACTTGCTTAATTAGAAACACTGCTTCATTTTTCTTGTAATTTTCTTACTCGACTGGTTTCACATGTATTGATTTTGTTACACAGTATTGCAATGGTGGTGACCTGGCCGAGTACTTGCAAGGTATGGTGTGGTTTCATTTTCACGCAACATTATGTTAGTCTTGTATCTAAATATTCAATGTAATAGCCTCTCGATATTCATTTTAGCTAAAGGAACGCTGAGCGAAGATACCATCAGGCTCTTCCTGCGTCAGATCGCTAATGCGATGAAAGCGATGCACGACCAAGGCATCCTTCATAGAGATCTGAAGCCTCAAAACCTCTTGCTGTCCCACAAATTACCCAAGCCAAAACCACGAGACATCATTATAAAAATAGGTAAATGTTGTATTTAACAATATGAATTAAAGAATTTTGATATACCCTGGGTTGCACTACATTGTTAGCTTGTCCTGTCCTTTACGTGAACCAACTGGTATCTTGAGGAAGTTATTTACTGCGGTATAGCGCCTGTGCATTTGAAAAACACAACGGAGATTAAATGGAGTGCAACCTATGCACAGGATTTAAATGTGTGATGATCCATTTTCGTTCTATCACGATAGCAATCACACTTCTTTTGGAAACTGCTCTTTTGTTATTGCTTGACTTTAAACAATGGCGGCTTCGTCATTTCCTTCCACTGTATTATGAAATTTTTGCATACAATGCATGAACTGGAAATGGTGTCATTGCAAGACGCTAGTGATTTGCCTACATTTCTAAATATTTACCGAACGTGGTCCACCTATCAGATGTCAGTGTTTAATCCCCCGCTTGCACAGAGCTTAGTCGGATGGCTTCCATGAATAATCATGTTAAATTAATCAGTGCCATCTGCAAACTGACCTTCTGTCTTTTGTCTTATTCAGCTGATTTCGGCTTTGCCCGTCATCTGCAGAACAATATGATGGCCGCAACACTCTGTGGATCTCCTATGTACATGGTGAGATTTTGTACTTTGTACAGTATCAATGTTCATTACTATTGTTGTGTTAAGATTTCATAATTTTCCATACATCAATGTAGTTTAGATTCTCTTAAAAGTGGTCAACCTTCAACTTTCACATCATTGCAATGTACCTACTTACGGTGTGAACGAACAAAAATATTTCATTGTAATACCCCTACCCTTGTGTTGCAGTAATCCAATACAATAAATCCCCGGTAAATAATGTATTTGTTTACATTGGCAGCTTCTACGCCTGTAATAAAGTGCTCGCTTGTAATCAAACGTCCCTCTGTTATTTTGTATATGTCAAAATTGCCAATGATACAGATATTTCTTTAACTTACAGGCCCCGGAGGTAATTACATCGAAGCAATACAATGCAAAAGCAGACCTCTGGAGTATCGGGACCATTATTTTCCAATGCCTCGTCGGCAAGTCACCGTTTCAAGTGAGTAGAATGCGTGACGTAGTCTTTGTTATTCTACTACTATTTATAGTTTCTATGTGGTATTTGACATTTTGTACCCTAGCTCGAAATGACTCTTTGTTTCGTTGCTATGCTCTTCTCTCTCTCTCCTTTCTTGAGTTTAACAAAATGAGCAGAATATTAGTACAGCTGAGAATCAGCTGAAGGCCTACTCCAGAGCCCTTCAAACACTTCTTGTCCTCTGTTTTTACGGGCATTTAAAAGTGGTTTGTTTTCTCGATCATTTTGACAGTAACGTTCGGGTATAATTACAAACCAAACGTACTTGATATTGAAGCACCTTTTTAAGTATTTTTGAGATATTGAAATCTATTCTTCTCAACTTCCTAATCTGCCATTTGGCAGGCATTCAGGTAAACCAGGTGACCTGTAAATCATGAAATTATTTTTATAGAACGCTATGAGCAATGAATCATATGAATGCCGGGAGATAGTTCATGCACACAAAATAGATATGACATGGGATAGACATGGGTCTTTTTTTCACAAAGGAATAAGCAAGCAAATATTCGCTAATATTAACAATTGCAGTACTGAAATTTGCAATGGCATATGCGGTAGTATACCAAAACTTAAGATAAGAAATACTATATCAATATATAATAAACACTAAAATATACTATATTATTATTTAATAATAAGTACCTAGGAGTTACACTGTCCGATCCATAGATATCTGGTTTTATCAAGATTGTCTTCAGAGAAAAAAGACTATATACATTTTGATACCGTATGGGTAACATCTGTAATTCTGTCCAAATAAAGGTATATTCCATTTTTAATATTGCAGAATCTTTTTCTGCTAGCATGCAGTACATTTATCCCTATCGATATTTAGAGCTTGAATGCCTAAATAATTCTACTTGCCGGCCATTAGAATTTGAAATTTAACTCTGCCAAAGGCTCTTTTAAGTCTTTGTTATATTGTAACTGAACCGGTGTAAATAAAACATGATACTTCAAAAATATCTTCCGCTAGAGCTGAAAGCTGTATGCGTCATTTAATCCAATTCAGGTTATTTAAAGAACTGTCAGTCTTCAAAAGCAAACTCAGATTTTCTCACAGCGTTGGCCTCGTCCCTTTGTGTGAATATTTTTAGCAATTATATTGTCCAAACGACTGTTGCATCGTATACTGTTTCGTGTTTTCATCGATGCTTGATTCAGTAGTTTATTGTTTCTGCAACCAATGTGGTCGACAGATTGTCCCCAGTTATGTTTCTCAATTTTTTTCATATCTGACTGTGTTTTGTTTACAGGCGAGCACTCCTCAGGAACTGAGAAATTTTTATGAAAAAACAAAGAAAGTTGAACCTAAGTAAGTAAGCGTTGTGTTTGTGCTGCTATGTATAATTTAGACAATGAGATTGCATTGATCAAACTAAACATGGGATTACCAATATCCATGTATATTCCCTTCTGTCATTTTTTGTTTTTATCAAACAGTACTAAATTTATGAACAGTATTTTAATATTTGATCACCAATAATAGAAAAACTTCCCCAAATCCCAAACTCCTGTACTCCACATATTTCACAGCATATTTCTTTATTCCGTTATCGCAGAATACCCAGCGGAACGTCAGATACCCTCCGTGACCTTCTTTTCAAACTGCTGAAGAAAAACGTATCGGAACGCATAAGTTTCTCCGAATTCTTCCATCACAAGTACCTGCTAATTACGAAGAACAAGAGCTGTAAGTATCGAAAATCATTTATTATGTTGTTATAGAAAATCACTGTACAACATCTGTAATTTGTTAAAATCTTTTTACAGTTTACTTTGCTTGCTTAATCTCTATTTGTAGTTTCAATTTCAGATGATAAAATAATACAGGCTATAATTAAAGACGCAGAGTTCAGAAAAAATGTGTTTCTAGTGGCTTGAGGGAAAAGGATCACCTCTGTAAATGATATGAATTTCTCAAACTGACAAATTTGAACTCCGGTTGTGTAATTTTCTTGCTAGTAAATTGTAATTAAAGTTCAAGAATGTAAATAGCAATGTTTAGACTGTAATTTAGATCAGGTTTAACCTTCTCAACTTGATAGATCACCTGTGAAACTTCCTGTGATTCTTCTTTTGCATATAATCTTTTTTTTTTGGCTAGCAAGCTTATACTTGCTCAGAGTCAGCAATTAAAGTCTATTACCTCCTCATTTTAGCTCTCATTAGTTCAATTTTAGCATTGGTACTGCAATCACTTCCATGTGAATTCACTTTGTATTGATTTACCAGTGTCAGTGTTGTTTTAGAAGGCTAGCTTTTATGTCGTTACTTATACCAATATCAATGTGTAAGAGTAATGCCTTTTATCACTTCTATACTAATACATTGATTGTTCAGTAAAGTGTCTTGTAATTACAAGAGGCTTTGTAATATTTAAACAAAACCCTAATGGGAATAAATCACACAGCAGTAATAGCACTTTATTCATTCGAATACTACAAAATAACAACCTCTTTAAATAATACAATTGTCGCATTAAGAGATCGTTGACGTATTCGTGGAGTCCTTCACCTTTTCATTGGAGTTTTACGTCTTATTTTATGGGCTTGTGGTCTGTTTGTTCTTGGATGTTTCTTTATGCCTGAAGTGCTTTAGCATTTACATCTGTTGTTTGTTGCAGGCTTGGCCCCTTTGGCAAAAGCATTATAGAATATAGAAATGCACTTTGCATTGTACCCTTACGGAAACATGCTATATAAACGACTGCTTTAATGGCTGATGTTCAGCCGTAACAAATCCCGGAGCTATTCACACATGCCTTAACTTGAGATGGTGACTTTACATCTATTTGGTCAGTGCATGATGAATCCAGTTTAAATTGTCACTCATTTCAAGTTTAACAAATAAGACAAACCCCAACCCTTGTTTTGAGAGGTCAAAACCTCATTTGCACTAGATATGTCATTGTTAGGCAGACATGACATTTTCTGTTTCCTTGGAACATGATGATTTTTCACTTGTGTATTATTGAAGTTAATTGTAGTGAAATCTAACTAGAATTATTTTACATTGCAGCATCACCGGTTCCCGTACCAACACGCGTGAAAAGCTTCACTCCGAGCCCAAACTCGAGCAATAATTCCGATCCCCGTAGTGTAATTGAAGAATCACCTCGGGTATGTAATATCTAGCAAGATCAGTTCGTATATATGCTGCTTGCCATTAACAACTACGATATCTATAATTTACTGCATAAGATAGCATGATTTTGCCCCGGAGGTAAATTCTTACATCCCTGCCGAAATAGGATAATGTCTTTGTTTTCGAAATATTAACTATTCATATATGCTTCTCATTTCTCAAATCTTGTTCTGTCACTACTGAGCTCTCAATAGCTGAACAAACTTATATATTCTTTTTATTTTTACAGCAAACATGTTCACCTTCCGAAGGTGACCCGTTGTACCTGCGGTTGTCGATGTCCAGTTCACAAGGGTCAAGTAAAGATTCGGAAGATTTTGTTATGGTCTCCCATCACTTCTCTTCAAGTAAGTTCCCAGTTCGTTTCCTGAATCCACTATTACCAATATTATAACAAGTGTTACTAGTAGTATATCCACTGTTTGTAGATGACAGCCTCACCAGTGTTCAGAACACAAACAACAGTAATGGAAGAGATAAGAAATCTAATAAATCCTCAATAAAGAACTTGGTCGATCCGAATCAAAAGCATCAGAGAAACAGATCAGGTGACATAGAAACCTTCGCTGAAGTCATTAAATTTTGTTGTGAGGTTAAAAATAATGATAGCATTTCGAAGCGAGTTTGTTTGAGTTGTCTGATAACAATCTTGTTTATTTGTATAACAGAACAGAGTAAAAAAGCTGACAGTTCAACGAACCTTTATCGACATGACTGCCTGCCTACAGGCTTTATTTTTGTTCTGACTTATAATTTAATATATATTATTAAACCGTTTCTGTACTCATTTGCATCTAAACCTAGTTAAGTCATGGTTTTGTTGAAAAATTACTTTTGGGTAATGTAAAATACAGCACAGTAAGATATTCCTGAATAAATAAAAACCCTATTTTCAAATTTAAAAACTTTAAATCCTGAACTTTAAAATACATTATTTATTAATTCAGTCATTTTTATGTGGTAGGTTCTACACAAACTGGATCACCTAAGCAAATTTATTCGAAAAACCAGGCATCTCAAGACGGCGTCGCTATGTCCCCTTTCCTAATGCGACGTACAAGCAGCGGCGCCAGCAGTCCGCTGACCGTTCGATATTCGGCGGCATCCGCAGTTCGTAAAAGGGCTGGTAGTGGAAGTGATTCTGATGCCAGCACGAGGTCAAGGCCATCCCCTGTCCCTATACCCGTTCCAACACAGGTACGTTTTTTCTGTTCTTCATTCAAACAACACAACCTTTCGTTGTTTGTTCAAATGAAATTTCATGATGATGGTGATACAGATATTGTACAGTGGTAAATCTCCAGGGATTAATGCATTATGAAACCCTCAAGCTGTAGCTGTAGTTCAATCAACCGTTTTCTATCTAATAAATGATAATTTTATCATTCATTCACATTGTTCAGATTGAAAATTACGAGCGAATTGAGCGCAAAAATTCCATGTCTAGCAACAGTTCTTTGTCATCTCTTGATGAACGAACAAGGTCAAATGTTCATAACAGGTCACAGTCAATGTCACCTCTCTGCATAGACGGTTCGATCCCGTCAAACGAACAAAATATTCAAAATCGTAACCAGGTATGTTAAACTAATAATACAAGTTTGGATATTCCTGAATTATGCATGATAAGTCATCACCACTAATTAATTATTAATCTTTGACTTTCAGAATTTATCCAGATCTCCTCACTTGACCTC
>QXVX01009617.1:3116-14725 GCA_013436065.1 Halocynthia aurantium | reverse complement strand
CCCCCCCTCCCCAGGTCCTAGAACCTCATCCATCAAAGCCCACAAATTTAGACTCGTCCTCATCAAGAGAAGAGGAATAGTTTCATATTATTATAACTCTATTCATAATATATATTGCATTTCATGTCTATATAACTATATAATAATTTAAACGCATATACAATATTATACTGTAACTATACTATACAATTCTTGACTAGCCCTAGCCCACTAATTCTTTTGTTTAGCTATAACCGAATACCCGTAGGCTATTTTTGCACACGTTTATTCATGTATAATGAGCGTAGTGTGAAATCTATGTTTTCAAAAGGTTAGTTAGTTTCCCATTTCTCATCGTTACTTGTCATGTAAATTATACCAGGTTTTATGGTTTTTTTTAGAGAAAAAAAAGGAAAGGATGACGTCGCCTGCTGGCAGATGTGTCTTGAAGTTTATCTACGTGATAACTCGTCCTTGCTTCAACCAAGCAAAGAATGCGTTGTTAAATATGCAGAAGATTTCAGGAAGCGAATTCGTAAGTCAAAACAACATAGAAAAAACACGCTACTGTGTTTTGACATTATACTCTCAGTTCTATGATTCCTTCTCATTCTTCTTCACTTAGCTGAATACAAAAGTGCCACTTTCAAAGGGTACAGGAGCGAAAAATCATCCCTTACAGAATACGGGAAATGCGTATTAGCTAACTTAGGAGAAGAAACTTATATCCTCGACAGACATGGAAACTTACTGGCGACCGTCCAACAAGGCATCGATATCAATTCCATTATTTCATTCATTCGAAGGGATGCCAAGTGCAGGTAAGAAATATCGTATGAAAATTTCTAAATTCTTTCACCTACCTCACTATTTCATTCAAATTTCGATCAATTGCATTTGATAGCATTTGCGATTACGGATATTTACCCGGGACGCAGGTGAGGGCCAATGTTGCGGAAAATCTTTTCAAACGAGATGGCACCACCTCATTTTATGATGGTGAAATCAATTCAGTGGAATACATTACTCGCTGGCCGTTCAAATTCGAGGCGCTTATTCGACGAGATTCTGAGCTGAGGAAAGCAACTTCAGTTTGCAACGTAGAGTTTGCACCTACCTTTGTAAAAGGTGAGTCTATTTGACATTGAAAACAAATACTAGGTACTAGATAAATAACAGCAAAAAGGTGATTTTATTTTGTTACAAGTCGATACATGTGAGCATAACATGAGTGATATTGTTGTGTACGACCTAGTGCTTGGAGCGATATAACTCAGCCCATACAGTAGTATGTAGACAATTTTCGTAACTGGTACATCCTAGTATAAGAAATACTAAATTCATCGTTGATGATGGCGCTAATTCCCGCTATAAATAGTGTTTATGAAGCTTTCATCACTCGACCTGTTACTGAAGCGATTCCAACGTCAATGCTTCATTATTCATACTACTTATTTAGTTCACTCAATTGTTCCTAAGTGACGATTCTGCCTAATTTTGCGAGATTAAACGGCGGCGCAATTGGCATTACATTAATTAAGCCGTATTCAGAGCAATCATGTCTCTAAAAATACTAATCTGTATACCGAAATACATCGCACGTAGCAAATCCTGTTCTATCATGATTAACAATTTGAAAACTAAAGGTAATGACTGTATTAAGGTCTAAATTGGGGTCCCTACGTATGGTATACGTATGTTATGCCTCTCAATGCAGCTTTTTGCATGAAATCGATAGGGAATTTTCATTGATAAGACTATCTTTATCGCCTTACGTAAGATCATGCATTTAAAAATTTACACGAACACGATCTAGTCTGTTGTGCGGCGTCACACGATTATCGTTAGCATGCAGTCAAATGCAGATTTAAGCAAGATAACGGGAATCCGTTACCATGTGATTCTGTAGTAACGCATAAACATTGTGGACAGCGTGAAAGGCGATTATTCTGGCGATTTTTCGTGTTTAACACCGTCTTTATAAATCGAGGGAAAATATTTTCGGTGATTAATACCACGAATCCTTCGATCAAATCGATTTTTGAATGAGAAATACACATGATCAGGTAATAGCAATGTAAAGTAACAATTCCTCTAAATGGGCTTTCTTTTGACACATTTTCTGAGATAAAGTGTTGCATAATTGAACTGGACAAATTATAAAGAATGAGGATATCGCAGAAGCTGTATAAATTCCATGAATTCTGTCTCTCCGCTAGTGTGATAAATCGAATGCAACTTTCAGCGCTATAATGACAGTGACGTTTCAGATCAGAGCAATGTTGTCTTCCAACACAGACTTCCGATTCAAATTAAATTCAATAAATACCAGGTTGGCACGTCGAACTGGGTGATTTCCCAGCGGTAATCACTGCGGGTGATATCGCCAAATTGACCTAACGCAAATGAAATACCGTATAATGTACACGTGTTTGTGAACTCTGTAATCAGATCCTCCACCCGATCTCACGTGGGGAGAATGGAACGACTGGCTCAAATGCAACGGACGATGCAATGAAGTCGGCTACCAACAGAGATATAGAGTGTGCCTGGCTAAAAACAGGGATCGCTGCCTGGGAAATGCGGTAGAGTCACGGGTAAGTCGGAAATTAGTTGCCGACTGGCGCAGGAACAGTATTCGAGAAAAAAATACTCATATATACATTTCACTGATACTGTACTGTACTATTCATTCCTATTTAATTCTGTATTCAATTCCAAATCTTCACTTTATTTAGACTTGTTACAACTTGGATTGTGCTCACTGGGCTGAATGGGGTGCTTGGACTCCGTGTCATGCCTCGTGTGGCGTCTCTGTTCAAATGTCCTTCAGGACATGTCAGAATCGTCGTATGGGAGAAGAGGGTTGTGAAGGAGATTTCAAACGAAGTAGAAATTGTATAATGAAACAATGTCCAGGTTTGTGCTTTTGCTTCCCAAGAATTTTCTAGTAAGGTCGGAAGTCAAGCAGAGTGATATTTTCACGAGAACTTTATATATAGGTTTATTCGCAGGAAATTCTTCATGTATTAATAAAAGTATGACGACGTGGCTAATTATATTCCTAATTTACTAGTAAGTCACGTTTGAAATTACAAGACCTGTTCTTTACATGTTCAGTGCCATTTGAGTATTAAATACAATCCCATCTTGCGCAATATATGTATATTGTGGTGTAATGGCCGGTCGATTCTGACGCAACTGAAAGAGCATGTGACCTGATGAAATAATTTATTATGTATGTTTGGACGCCCTGAATATTTCACTGTCATAAGAACAGTAAAACATAGAAAACGCACCATCACACCTTACTACTACGGAGATATTACAGTAGTAGGTGGTTCCTTTCATTATGTATTATACTCTACGTTCAAAAGAAGGCTGAAATAGTTTTCATATTGAGAACATATCCCTTCTGACAACTGCAGCCCTCTCTTTATGCTATAAAGTTGTTATTTGCTTGTATCTGCTATATACGACTAACTGAGAGCGAATTGTCATCGTCGTTTATGTGTGATCTGTAGCATTCTCAAACACACTAGTACCTTTGTAATATGTCCTGAAACAATGTTGGCATTTCTCAACGGGTCTCTAATAATGCATGAACAAATCCGGGTAAAGGCATCCTCCGGGTTCAAAGAGTATCAAATTCTACTCGAGGCCGCTCTAACGTCCCATAGCAACCAAAAGAAGAATCTGGATAGATATCTATAGGAGTTATTTTGTTTAGGGCGCTTATCAGGGAGTGCAAGGTCGACTCAGTATGCTAGTTATAAACAAAACGATGATGGCTTGTAAACGAACATGTTATGGTAGCATAATAATCGCCAAAATATTTGCGGTGCTTATATAGATTATATTAATTACAGTTCCATGGAGTCAGTGGTCTGCCTGCTCAATAACCTGTGGGTACGAGGGATTTCAAACTAGGAGCGGTGGCCCAAATTTACTCGATGTGAAGGTAGAAAGAAGGAAATGCGGAAAATCCGATCCCTGTGTCGGAGATTGGTCGGTATGGGAGCAATGGAACGAATGTTCGGCAACCTGTGGGTACGCTGGTCGGAGAAAAAGAAAGAGGAGCTGTCCACTTGCCATGAAGTGCGATGGAACCAACGAAGATATGTCTTCATGTAATTTAAAACCGTGTGGACCAACCTGGAGCAACTGGGCCGACTGGTCAGATTGTGCTTATAGAAGAAGAGCACGGACTTGCTTGAACGGCCCCGGCTGCCCGGGAAATACGGCAGAATTTCAACAGTGTAGCGGTAGTGACTGCAATCAGGAATCACATCATCTCGGAACATGGTCAGTGTGGACGAGGTGGACTTCATGTAATTCAGTATGCGGTATGGGTCAACAACGTCGATACAGGTACCGTAATTCATTATGTACTTTCATTTTCGGACACATGGTAGTAGTATTCGACACAGTAGCCATCTGGGACTGATCTTTTGATGGATAGCAAGGTGAAATCTTAACATTGCTGGAATGTTTACTATGGCGGTTCAGTGATTTATGGCTGACCGCTATGTGAAAGGTGATGTGCATCGCTTCCGGATACTGATTATAAAGATCAATGTATCTATCGAGGGTGGGAGAGTTCCTTATAGCGAAGTTACCTCCCGACCACGAGATTTAAGACAACAAACTCGTGTATTCACAGAACTGATTAGTGTAGCAATCATATTTCAAATTGATAATAAAATCTGAAAACAAGCAGTGTTAATAAGTTTATTTGGAATGCAAACCACGTATATTCTTTCATTTATATTTATGTAATCCTAATACAGACGTGATCATATGGAAGACAACAATTTGATAACATTATCCCTCTTATGTTCATTATAGTTGAACACGATTAAGATATTGACAATAAGTGAACAAAATTGGGAAAAAGTTATTTTCGGATTTTGTTGTGGGTAATACAGTATGTAAGCCTCCATGTATATCGAGACTTCATTTGATCCAACTTAAAACTAAAGGTGAAGGTAATATGATGAAACNTTAGTATTGCAATCATCTTTCAAATTGATAATAAAATCTGAAAATAAGCACTTGCAATAAGTTTATTTGGAATGCAAACCCCGTATATTCTTTCATTTATATTTATGTAATCCTAATACAGACGTGATCATATGAAAGACAATTGTTTGATAACATTATCCCTCTCATGTTCAATATAGTTGAACACGATTGAGATACTGACAATAAGTTATTTTCGGATTTCGTTGTGGGTAATACAGTAAATAAGCCTCCATGTATATCGATACTTCATTCGGTCCGAATAAAAACTAAAGGTGAAGGTAATATGATGAAACCAAATTGCTTTCAAACTGAAATGTTGCAATATCTTGACAACGGTGTCAAATAAGGTAATGTTTGATAGTTCTATGCAAAACCAAAACCTACTAAGCGTCAATCCGGTTACTATCGATACCCCTGTGTCTTTCTAGCCTATCCCCTACAGGGTATTGTGTTGAGATTTAAGTCAGCATCACTTTGACGACTAATTAATGCTCTGTCATTCGGGTTTACAATAATTCCAACAAACAAAAGTACTATCAAGCTTAATGGCGAGACAGGCAACTGCTTAATTGCTTGATCGTTCATTTCAGACATGTATCGAGAAATGTATGTAAATTTTATATGGCTTGTCTGCTTAGTCCGTTTTCACCCGGAAAAAGGGCGCGATGATGATTGATGCTATTCATCATTGAATAATCTTTTCAATTCTTTTGATATAGAAAATGCATTCAAACCAATCTATCTGTCACGAAAGGGTGCACCGGAAGAGCGCAAGAGTCACGATACTGCAGAAGAAACCATTGTTTTAGATGTGAGTAAAGCTCTGTTTTTGGAGATGCAATACTTTCATATTAAAGTTATTACTGTCACCATACTCATGTTAATTATGAGCAATGTGAGCAACGAGGAAATGTGGTTTAGAAATTAGAGGAACGCTATGGTCTGTGGGGCTGTGGTTAGGGGGGGAGGTCGATTCTATCGAACATAAGCTGTAAACTGTCCATGAGTCTAATTATGGAAATTGGGAATCCTTTCCCCGCCATGCAAACTATTTCAAATTCAAAATAAGTCGAATGGGAGACATGGGGTAGACAATCAATTGCCATTATTCTCGCCCCTCCCCTCCAAAGTATCACAATATAAGACATGCAAGACATTCCTCGTGATAATATCTCAATCCATCTCATCTATATGAAAATCTAAATTGAAAAAGTACTGTACGAAGCGTAAGGAACTTTAGTATATAGTTGCACAAGTAAATTACAAGTAAACACACCTACTCCACTAATCTATTTATATAATTCACCAACGTAAACGATCATACAGGATGAACGAACAATTGCGTGCACCTGTATGTTTCAGAATGCGAAATTTCCCCGGACATTATTCTACCGCTAAAACCGGCTGGGTACACCGCGCTTACAAGGATTCCGTGTCTATTAATTGGTTGTCACTCTGGACTCGTGCGAGGCCATGATTATCTAGTACTGTGTCTGTAGCAAATGTTTATGAGTACAGAGAATACTACGGGGCCCGTACCATATAATACTTTTGCTGAATGGTTAATCCGGCTCGTGCGGTTTATAGGCCAACATCATACTCCGACTGCGAGCAAATTTCATGGATTCTATTCACAATGGTACCGTACCAGCTTGTACTCTCGACATAAACCCGATAATATTGTTTTTCAGAGTTTTAAACCGAAAAATTGCAGTGTTGGTTCTACGTGACAGTGGATACAAAAGTACTTCGAGAAGGATGAGAAGGCGTGGTTAAGCGTTTGCTGACTTGTAGTTTTTCCACATTTGCCTGTTAGGTTATTAGACAGGACGCACGCCAGTTGGCGGAGCAATCGTTTCATTAATAGCATATTTATCATTTCTTTGACTTTCGATATAGCAATACTTCACCTGGATATAGCTACTCATGTCAACGATTTTAACGATGATTAATGGCCTAATCATGCACCTAGTATTTTCGTACTAGAAACTTGGCTACAGGTGAAGATGATGACTCAGTGAATTTTGTATTATGGTTGATGCTCTCATTCTTCATAATAGCACCTCGTGTAGCTTCGTGTATGTTGCTGTACACCTTGAGAGCGAAAACGCATCTGCGTTCAATGGTCATTATTGCACACACACACCTCTATTTAATCGGTTACTATTTGCGGAAAGTAACGTTCTTGGAAAACAATAAATCAATTATTTATATATCTGACGTCTCCTGCTTGACTGAAAATACTAGTTTTACAGCAGTGATAAATAACACCTGTAGATTGAGCCCGCAGTTTAAATCAACAGTAATGTATTTTGCTCACGGGACAGAAACGATTATCGTGATAAAATCGTAGAGGGTTACCAAGAAATTTCCATAGAATGATTATACACCGAAGCATGTTACTTCACACGAGATTTCTAAGTCAGCAGATGTTGTGTTCATGTAAGATGCATTGATATGTTAAACAACTCTACAGTAATCCCTCGAGAAAATCCGCGAAGTAGAAACCACATATTTATTTAACAATTTGAATTTATTTAAATGTATTTTAGAGCTTAAACATAGTAGTACTGTACGTCACGTCATTTATCATGAAATAAAATACATACAATATCACATTAAAATACATACAATACAATATTATATGAAAATCCGCGACGTAGTGAAAATGCGATATGGCAAGGGAAGACTGTATACTGATACTGTGTTCTCTATGTTCCGGTTCTAAAATCGTAGCAAACATTACAGGCTATTGTAAAAAACTACTTCTACGTGTTTAGTCTTAGCCTGTAGCAAATTAAATATGATCTTATTGGCACCAATTTATCCCATCAAACAATTATCTCGTTGCTACGGATCTATCATCCAAGAATGGGTAACGCCACCGTTTTTGTTGAGATAGTGCCTTGATTATTGTTGTTCATCCACCATACCGGCAGATAATTGGTCGAAGGGTCGAAGAGGAAGACAATCATCCTTTCAACTCAAATGTGATTTCCTGCGAAATCAGGCTTTATCGCTACAATCATAATTAGCTCTAAATGTCGCCTCGTGATCTCCTCTTCACCTTTTTTGTGATTACCGACTTTCTAACCAAACAGGATGAAATCTTTCTGACACGTTTGTTGTATCTGTTGGTTTGCTCCAGTCTACGGTATACTCCGGAAGATGACACTACAGCAGGTAAAAGGAAAGCCCTGACGCTCGTAAGTATACTCTACATTTCAAACTTATTGTCCATCAAGCTCATCAATATTGTTTTCTTAAGGACTGAAAGGGTTGAATACTCGTTAGTTGAACTGCATTTGGTAATAATGCTGTATTTTTGGAAAGATTCTGATATTAGTTTGTGGAGTACTGAACGGCTAGAAAAGGCTAGAAATCACGTCACCCAAATCATTAACTTAAATTGTAGATGCTGAAGGCAACTATAGCAGCGGGAGCTAATTGAATGCATCATCTATATCTATATATATACTTTACAGGTGTGAAATTAGGAAATTCTGTTCTAAATCCCGAACAAAACAGAGGTTGTGACAAGACTCGTTTCCTTCAAATACTTATATTTGCCTTTAGTTACGGCTAGTGATGATTATCATTTACACTTTTTTTTCTTGATTGTTTTATCTGTAATTCACCTTAGGTAGTTGTTTCACGTCATTTGACTAACATTTTTTAGGCTTCACGTATTGAGATTTGCAATAGAGGTGTCGCAGGCGTAATTAAAGTTTCCATATAAAACTCATGTATTTCGTACACTATCAATTGCGAAATATAAAAGCTAAACCGAACCATGTGATAGATGCAAATCAGCGAACATTCTGAATGCAAAATACTAGCACTTGATGAAATGATTGACTGTGTAAATTACTTATACTAATTGATGTTGAGAGTAATTTTGAACGTTTCTGTCACGTTATGGTTACAGACATTAAGGACCTGTTCTCGAAACAAATAATGACTTGTGTAATGTATCTTTCCTGCGGTGCTAATTAGAAAAGAACTCACCGTTTATGACTTTGTAAATATACAGTAATTTATGCTTCCAAGTATCCATATTCCTATTATCACTGTTCAATATTACCAGATTCATTTTATTTAGAGGGAAATAACTCGATATTTAACCGAACCTATAGGACAGGATCCGTGAGTTCCTGATGGTAGAAGTGATGGAGGGACTGGTTTGCATCTTTGCAAAGTTCCAGATATTGATCTCCCATATTTATGCTCACATACACCAGATCCAAATCAAATTCCTTATAGCTTTTATTGACAATTATTTAATTATTCTCGTCAAATTTCAGTAACATCTTAGGATATGTGTGACCGTAACCGTGACCGTGACCGTGACCTTATCCCTATCTTCTTTCTGGGTTTCTTGAAAAAATATGGAAACTATCGCAATATATCCATGTTGGTATACTTCATTGAATGTTTACGTATCGGTCATATGTGGTGAAAATTGTTTGAACTTCTCTAACTCCCATCAACTGGTATTTGCGTTCCACACGGTGTGACCTATGCCTAGGTGATGCACAGTGGTGATGTAGTCTAGCAGTATTAACACAGCCGACACGATTTCCTACAAGCGTACATCATATAACCGTTTGTACAGTAGGGATTCAAGTACTGACAAAGATATGACATTTCGGGCGAATCTGCGCAGGGTGCTGTAAGGTCTGATAAAACAAAAGAGTATTTGAGTTACTTGGCTTACCAATCTGGTTGCTTGGTAGGATACTTCGATATAATGTTTTCTCACCTATAGAACATTCTGAGGCAATGCAAGTCTCTTCCTGTACATCGTTTCCCTCACAAGTAACGCCGAGGCATGATCTAAATATAAAAGTTCAGATTGAAATACCAGATGTGTTAATTTTCTAGTTCTGGACCGAATATAAAAAAAATTCCTGGCAAACGATTTGGATCACATGCTATATTCTCAGTACAAGACATAAACTTTCACCATCTCACTCTTTATCCCCAAATCCGATAAGTTCCGGAATCTAGTGTCAGTGTCATTTGACCTGTTATTCAATTTTTCTTTCAAAACTTTCAGCACTTAAACATATTAGTACTGTACGGCACGGCATTTATCATGACATAAAACACATGTGGTGGTCAGGTGGCGGTGTTGGTGTTGCAGGATCTTCTGGTTCAGCTTCTGCTTAAGGCAGACATTCTTATTCTTATTTTTTAGAGCCCTTAAGTTTTTTTCTTTATAAATAAGGCTGGACTTCATTAGAAAGCCCTTAGCATTCCCGCCCATGAGAATCCGCGATGTAGTGAAGCCGCGAAAAGTGAACCGCGATATAGTGAGAGACGACTGTATATCTATGCTTGATGATTTATATTGTGGGGGATAACCCCCGGGAATTTACCTCGATCTCTTTATTTTTCCAATACCGCAAGTGACTGAACAATTTCCCCAATTTGACCATTCTGACCATCCTTTCAAACAAGCACCCATAGAGCAAGGTTCGGTAATTTCCTTTTCGCCGTAGCACAGCGATGGC
Source organism: Halocynthia aurantium (assembly GCA_013436065.1). NCBI lineage: Eukaryota > Metazoa > Chordata > Ascidiacea > Stolidobranchia > Pyuridae > Halocynthia > Halocynthia aurantium. Next base: position 4,205 of record QXVX01009617.1, on the reverse strand, counting down.
GCTGTTTGTTTTCCGTTCATGTTAACGCAAGACCTTGTTCTCTTGCGAATTCCTCCGCTACCACACGTTAACGAACAAGGACTCCAGTCAGTCCAATCGTTTAAGTACGTTAAACTTGAACATGGATCTGTATTACACTTCTCCATAACAGTGCAGTTCTCGCTAAGCGATGAACAAAGAGTGATTTTCCGAAATCCGCCTCCACACGTTGCGGAACACAATGAGAAACTTCTGGCGAAGCATGTCCTTCGCTTACAGACTCTAGTTTCTTCTAAGTGGGCGTTGAATTTGGCACAGGAAGTTGTTTGTTTGCATTGTCGCGATCTCGCTTGCTTTCCTTGTCCGCACGTTACGGAACATTCCGACCACTCTGACCACTGTGTGTATGCTGGCGTGTAACCCAAATAATGTTAGGTGCCAGAAAAGTACACTATTTTTATCTATGGTAAACAGTTATTCAAATACGTTCAATCGTATAACATCTCAGCAAATCTGCATTATTTTTAATACAACATGTTTATATTAATATGAACCAGTGGATCTCGGAAGTGGGATTCAAAGGACAAACTAGTTGGAGTAAATTTTACTTGATCCCCTACAGATAATTTTCCGTTCTAAAAAATAATTAAATTATTAAACGTGAGAACGGTTATGTTTTAAAAGTAGCGTGATTAAACTGCTACCTAACACTACATCTGTTTTTACATACTGTAAGAGATTGTGGAAGTCGAAGATACTTACTTACCTGCATTGTATTCTTCAAAACAACACGTCTTATCACATCTGCCGGCCATAAAACTTGGAAAAAATAAGCACCATAGTAAACTGTCTGAACACCCATCAGATATGTCAACTTTGTCTGTACATATGGCTGTATAAAAATATGGAAGACATCAGATATCGCTGTACGTAAAAAAACCAAAATTAAATCTAAATACCTTGGATCGTGCATAAGTTGGTGCAAACCATTTTTTCGAAAGGTGCTCCTAAGCAAACGGAATTCGCCTGCATGCAATCTCTTTCCCTTCTCCTTTCGCCTTCACCGCATTTTGCGCTGCATTCGCTCCAAGCGGTCCATTGATCCCAGCC
>QXVX01009615.1:0-24702 GCA_013436065.1 Halocynthia aurantium | reverse complement strand
TTTTGCGCTAGTTTTAATAATTGCCTTTCGAAAGTCAGAAAAAGTACAATTTATATGGATGTAGTACTTTTGTGTGAAATTTTGCGACCCCTAAAACTCGTCGCGCGACCCTCTGCTGGGTCGCGACCCCCAGTTTGGGAAGCCCTGCTCTATAGCAAGAAACAATCAGTGAATACATAAAAAAGGATATTGAGTTGAGGAGAGTATGCCTATTGAATAATGAAAATTATTCTGTGATTTAAATACATACATACAATACATGTGTGTGTATTGTGACCGCCTTTATACTCTTATGTTTTTCACGTGCCTGGGAGTGATATTTTAAATGGTTGAATAGTCCTCCTGGCAAGTGCATTGATTTTCATTGGAAATTAGTTTATGGTTTCATTTCATTGCTTTATCATAAATTAAATAGTAATCACGTTAATACATTGTTCAAACTGTTTCCGGGAAGGTATTAGATTCTTGATTACCGAATTCTGGATTGCGTTAAACATGATTTTATATGTATGCTCTAATCCAAATGGTATTTTCTAGCACCATAGTCGTATACAAGATTTGAAAGATGATGTACTCAGAGAAAAAGCAAAGCAAGACGATGTTGTGAGGAAACTCGAGAAAACGAAAATGGAAGCGGACCATTCGGAAAAGAAAGAAATTCTAGCGAGGGAAGAACTGGAAAAAGAACGGGTTTGTCTACCTTATTGTCAAGTTCTTCAAACGAATGTGGAAATTAGAATTTTGCAATGTATAATGATATTTACAGGAATATCAAACAAGTCTTGTTCAAATTGCTGAAGTTAAACACAGAGAGTTGGAGCAAAGGATAGAAGAGGCAGAAAGAAATGTTGTTGTTGAGGTGACAACTTTTATTTAGTTTTTGAATTAGGTATATTTATTTAAACTGATTTGCAAAATTGATTATGATAATAGGATTCTTAATAGTAATTACCGTAGTTACCACGAGCCAAACATACAGGAAATTCAATAAACGATTGCTCACACAAACTTAATTGTACATAGCTATGATCAAGGTGCTGGTATAGTAAAATATATGGACACTAAATGTAAGTGAATATGCCTGTGTTCAATGTTATCTTTATAGTTTTAGGAAAAGACTCATAAAATATACCTTATCCTTTAAATACTATGGCCTTACCACATGCCATTTATATATATATATCATCACATGATCTAACATCCATTTTAGGAGAATGATAATGGCCTCTCATTGATGTAACTGTTATTTTTGGCATCATAAAAAACTTACATACATTACTCACACTGCACAGTCTCAGTTCGTGTCTATTTAAAACATCATACACCAAAGCCCATTGTATTTTTGCTCCTTTTTATACGGTTTCACGCCGTAATAAATATTTTAGGCGCATAGAAACCGCTGCGAAGGATATTTTGGTACTTCCTAAAAATAGTATCGTAAAAAAAAACTCAGGAAGGAATGTATTACTGCGGATAGTAATAGTGAAACATCTAACATATAAAATATGGTAATTGTTATAACTAGTTTTCGATTAAATTTGTATCATTCAAACTAATACTAGTACTAATTAATGTCCCAATGAATATACATATGCCTCATCTATTACATTTTTTAGATTTTGTAATGCTGTTCGATCGATTAATTTGAATTTTCGAAAAATATTTATTGAATGCAGAAAAATCGTGCGAGTGATATGATAAAAAAAGAGAACGAACAAAAAGAGGCGATGCTAGACAATTTCAGAAGGAAGGAAGAAGAACACAAGGGAAATGAGCGTAGGTTGGAAGAGAAAGTAATCAGATTACAGGTAATGCAAGTAGTCGATAGAGGTGCTTTTATTACTTTACTGTAATGTAATGTGTTTGGACTCTGAAAGATAATTATAGTCAATTCAGCTAGTTATTTACCTTGCTGAATCATTTAGTTTTTCTCTATGATGTTTTCAGGAGGAAGTGTCTGTGCTTGTTACAATGCAATCAACTGGTTACAGTGGCACTTCTCATCCCAGCATGGAACAATTTTCAAATCAAATGTCAAATATGGGAAGGTATTGAAACGTTTATCACTTATCAAAATATCTACCTTATTTGTATCACATGTTTCAGGGACTGGATTGTTCAATTTTTGGCTTGAAAAATTTGATTTTAAATAATGTACCGTATTTACTTGTTGATAACTTGCACACCATATTTTGACTTAGTACCAAATTATCATAAGAATTCAAATTAACAAAAGAGGAATTTCTGTAGTATTCTATCTATTCTGCACTGTACATATTGAGATTCATGGAATTTGTTGTAAAAGCTGAAGAAATGATAGCGCCGAAAACTGTCCACTCTTGTTATGAAAAGATCTATTTTGATATTCCCGTCTTGTTAGGCATTCAATCCCTACTTGTCTTATAGTGCGTTTGGCGAGATTCATACGCCAATGAATTCTGATCTACAAGCTATGATGGTCGAACTGCATGAATTGAAGACCCGAGCGGCAGAACAATCTCATATTTTGCATTCATTACTCAATGACCCTAAAATGATGAGTTTACTTCAATCTGTGGAACAGCATCATCGTAGGAACTTACCAGGTGATACACATGATATTTTTGTCTAGTGTTCTTGCTAATATCTGATAAATATTAAATTTTGATATATCTGTACTTTACATAATTATTGATTATTTATTTTCAAATTATATTTGATCCATGACTGTCATTATATTTAGACTATATCAGCATGCCTAATTCATCATTGAATTCAGCCTTGTCTGAGAATGATAGGTCTGTCACCACTCCTATTCAATGCAACGACGAACTAAAACTTAAACACATTCCACAGCCGAAAAGCTATTCAATGATGCCACAGAAGGTTTCTTTTAATTCTATTTCATCTATAGTGTTAGATCTATCCATTATATTATCTATACTATTAGTAGAATAAATCTCTATCATGGAGAAAAGACTAGTAGTATTTTTTGTTTTTACAAATCATTATTCGGTCATTTTTCTTCAGAACATCATGACAGTGAATGAAGTAGATGATGTCAGGCAAGTTATTGGCTCGTCAATGCCTCCGATAGATCACAACCAGTATATCAACCCCAATTGTGATCCAACTACTAACATGAAACAATATTTTCACCCTACTATCCCGCAAATGGACATAAATACTTCGACTGTACCATCTACGGTCATCTACAAGCCGACAGAGGATTTTATTCGCAACATTGGCAGGGTATTTTATTTATTTTTCTTCTTATGAAGGTTACTTCAACTATTACTTTGTATTTTAAAAGTATCAAGTATGGAAGTATCAGTATGATAATTTGAGACCAGAAACTGCTCTCATTCTAGGCTGCCAGATCAGAAGCTTCCAAACCACCCAGTGATGAATTCAATCCTGTGTTTCCTCCTGTAAATGTCTCTCGTGTCATTCACGTCCCTTCTACCTCAAGTAACACGATTCCACCACAGCACGCTACTGTACAGAAGAGTTACGGAGGAGCTGCTAACGCTAACAACAATTTCAATACAACTTCGATATCTGATAGGAATTTATCTCCTAATATACCATCAAGGTATAAGATAGATTTTCCATCTTGATCATTTTCTTTCTATTCTGTTGAGCGTACGAAATTCATCCTGGTTGTATGAAAATAGATTTATCGTTATTCAAATCTATATCTGGTGTGTGCGATGTAATCCCTTTTTAATTTACCTATGCTTTCGCAGTCACATGCAGGAAACGACGTTTACATAGTTGTGTTTGTGAAATAGCCAAATATTTACGTTTGCCTCATTACATAGCGTTTCGAATCCCTCCTTACATATTTTTTGAAATTTGATGCCTTAAATATATGTGATTGTGGTATATAGGATAATATTTGTCTGTGTATAATTAAGATGCTGATATTGCAGTAATATGCACATGAATTGGTGGTCCATGAGCTAGGATCAAAGTTACAATTCAATATATATGCTCTACTAATGTGTAAATTCCTAGAACTATTTCAAGCGCCCTAGTTACTATCGCATGACATACAGACATTTTAATTTTTTATTTTTGAGATGTATGGACCCAATGCAAAGTTGTGGTAATCTATGTTAAATAATTTAACAGTTGTCTTTCGCCTTTTACAGCAGCTTGCAAACAGCTTCAAATTCAATGCATATTCCCTCAGATGTGAACGGGATTTCAAATTATTTCTCAGCATCGCCAAGTAAGTTTCATGGTGATCATTTTCATGATTTGTTGTTTTTCGCATTCAACTTATCTTCATACAGTAAACAGATTCCGGGTAGTTTATTTAGTCTTTTTCTCAAAGTAATGCCTACATCGAACGACACTTCCAAGATGACGGTTAGGCCAGGCGGCGCTGGCACTCTTATTTCGACCAATCCTTTTTACAATGGAATGACTAAGGATATGCCGGTGAATGCCCTTACGAACTCTATTCCTTCTTTGGCAAAAAAAGCAGACAAGAACTCAATACAGAGACCTCCTGAAGAATTTTTACATAATTTGAACTCTAGCAAAATGCTTACTGGTATCGCAACGAAAAACATACTAGATGGAAATATGAGTGAGTAATTCTTTAAAAAAAGAAAACATTTCCTTGCTCAGTTATCATCTAACGGGTTTTGTCTTGTAGCTATTCTTCAACCACCTCTGCAGTTTCACAAAGACATTCAAACTTTGGGAGAAACCAATCAGCGGACCCCAACCAACAGATACTTGACATCGGATGAAGACGATGATTCTGGGGAGTTTCGTACTGCAAATGGAGAGGGGCATCATCAGCCAAAGGAATTTGTTGTTGCCAAAGTGAGTTTTTTTGAGTGCATTGCATAATGGAGATTTGCGATTCTCAAGCGCTCAATGATATAGATTGTTTAGAAGATCTACAGGCAAGTTTTCTTGTCCTCGAGTCCTGGAGGCGAAACATGCATATCAGAAGTATCTCCTTTTGATTCTATATTATATGGGGTTTGAACTATATTACATGGAGCCGAAGTCGGTACTGAAGTTGATAAAGAAGCAGATAAAGTAACACTTTATCAGAGCAGTAGGGAAACTTTGTTTAGACTCTGTTAGCTTTGGCCAATATACTTCAAGTAATGTACATGCAACAGCTCTTCTATTTTGCTTTGTATTAACGAGTGTCAGCTCTTAAAAAATGATAACATAACTTGTTTATATCATGAAGGTTATACATGCTTCCACTCTTGCGGCGCAGACTCAAAACAAAACATTTCTTCATGAGAGTCGACCGACGATAGAAGAAAGTGCCAGGCCTTCAATACGTGCTAGAACAGAGGTAAGAAATATTATTTATTTGAATATATTCAGTGCAAGTGTTTTCTGAATTTATGACGACCATCTAATCTTTAATATTGTTCAGTATTCTTGTTAATTCATATCTTAGTACTGTTTATTTAATGCTATCATTCCTTGTGACCCGATCATTACACGTGGACTATCTGTGTTTTTATTGGAACATTTCCTATGCCTTTCATATCAAAATGCAATGTTTTTTGAAGTTCACACCTAATACTTCACAATCTACTCCGAGAAACAGACGTCCGGAGAGAAATAATGGACAAACTGGTACGCAGGAACCGGGCACTGGTATAGACAAGGAATACAACGAAAATAAGATAATCAAATGTTGTCCGATTTGCAATATGGTGTTTGGAATAGGGTCCACGGAGAACTCCATAAATCGTCACATAAATGCCCATTTTAGTGACGAGGAGGACGGTGACAACATTCTCATATATTGACTAAAGAGCCAGGTGCATAATGGTGGGCTTGTGATTATTTTCAAATTCTGGCCTCTGACCAGGCAAAAGAAATCAGATCATATGGTAACATTCGTGTTATGGTCCATGAGAGCTATGTGGAAGCTAGAAATTGCGTATCATACCGTCATTTCAGTCAGTCAGTGTGTCATACCCACATTGATAAAGATGTCTTTTCCATTACTGAGACACAAACACAAATTCAGTGCAGTGCTATCCTGAAGTGTTTTTTATATTTCTCACCCACCAAAAGTGATGCATCGCACACAAATGAAATATTAAAAAGCAAGTCTTCTGAGAACAGAAAAAACTTGAGAAAAGAAATGGGTTCCGAAATATCATGTAAAAATGCTGTATATGTTTTTCTACATTAATATATTTTTACAAGAGTTGCATGGCACCACTGAACTCGTGCATGGGAAGGTTGCATAAAATGCAAAACCCCAGACCTCGTTGCCTAACCACAAGCTTTCCATAAGGCATGAATGTATAGTACAGAATTGGGTATACTCTGTGAATGGTAATGTCTACACTCTACAGTATAGTTAAGCTTTGAGTGTAATTTTAATCCTGTGCAAGTTTCGTGGGTTTAGCTTTTAAGGAGAAATAATTTCAGGTTTATTGGCTTAGCAAGCAATTCGTTTGGTCGATATTTATATATTTTATCTTGATTCGTTCACGAGGTGGATTTTTATTTCAGCTATTCTTAAGAAGTTTTGCACTACGACAATTTATTCTTTCTCTCTTTTTTTAAAACATTTTAATCAGCAGAAATCGATCGTTCTGCCGCTCGCTTCGAAAGATTCCCCCCCGTATTCTTGAACAAAATTCCATAGCTTGTAGGATAAGCTGTGGTCTCGAATGAGTACTCTCCAATTCCCACTAAACGCAGATGTGAACAGAATAAATGTTGCAACGATTGGTTCGCAAAATTATTGACGTATGGCTTGGTTTTCAAAACCATAACTGCCAGCAGGTGGCCAAGAAAAAACAAAAGTAATGTTATAGAACCCTAGCGCTGTCTAGCGGATATAGTTTAATGCTCTTGATCGATAATATTCAATTTTTACCTCAATATTCGCATACAAAATCTAATTTCAGCCTCGCTACGAACTATATTATCGATTTTAGCATATCGGTTAGGCATACAAGTTAACCGAGGGTAGTTGTAGTATGAGGTGATACGCGATATCTTTCCCGCAAGATAAAATTCTTGCTATATATATTTTTTCTTCGTCAATTTATTCTAAAATCAAACCAATACCATTCATTGCTTTCCCAGCATAATGTGCTTCGCTTTGCTCGCATTCTTCAAAATGACAGCAAATCGGATGTGAATAGATTTACTATTGTGATATTTGTAATCTCGTCCTGTATTTGACTGAGGTGCGTGTGACAGTGCTTACTAGTGCTTTTTGCCTACCTAATCCGGTGGTACCTAGTCAATATTTGCATTGCTGTGTCATAGACATGACCCCGTAAAGGGTCCATAAGTAGTTTAAGTCCAGGCCATATGATTCTTCTGAAAATACTGTAATTTTCAAGCTAAAATGTGAAGAACTCAATTGAATATAAATGTATCTGTGTGGGCATTCATCGCATCTTTTTTTAATCTTTATGATTGACAGCAGTTTTTGATGGACCTCCAGGATTTCTGACTGGTTTCAGGATCCCTGGGTACAAGGATGATTTAAATTACTGAATTTCATTTCGCCATATCCCTTTGGTTTACGTTCATGTGTAATTATTATATTAACAACAACACTTAAGATAAAATATGCAACGGATAACTTACGTATTGTGCAATGTTTTCTACATTTGCCTTTATTAGAATGCTGTAGTAAAGCATACGGCATCCGCGGTTGAAATACACTACAAATCCAATACAGACGCTTTGTCATTATCGTATGTCTCATCTGTCTTGATTTACGATTCTTTGCCTTGATTTACGATTACTGGCGATCAGTAAATGATTTGATGTGCGATGTGCTTGAAAGCACTGCTGTTGCCAAATCCCTAACTGTGTTAAAATACACTTCACTTAAAATCGCCCTTAATGATCGTGGTTGTTTTCCCTAACGACTTTTTCTACTGAAACAGTATTGCGCATTCTAGGTGGTTACTTCGCATATATGTACACAGTAGTAGTTACAGTGAGAATTACCAATTCATTTAATTATGTGACGTCTTGCTTGTGCCTTGAACCTGATGTAAAGTAATATAAGCTTTAAATAGTTATTTCGTTTATGTCCAAATAATGTCCCATGCTGTTTTTTTATTCTTTTGTCTATAGATCGAAATATTACGAGTTACATTACAGTTTTTGCCTTTTATTTTTATTATTTGCTAGCTGTGAGCGTCTGTTATGCTGGAAGAAAGGTATTAATTGTAATGTATTAGAAAGGGGAAATCGTCCTAACTGTAGTGTCATATATTTCAGTCATTTTCAAGGGAATTGTTAGCATGTAGTGACAGCATCAGACCAGTACGAAATTGATAATCTAAAATGCAATATAATTTAATAATCGAAATGCAATTTCTGCTGATTGCGATCTTTACGAAATCCGTAGTAACTTGGTTATAATTAAATTGCGATACTTCCGGTTCATCGAGTTTCGGAATTAGCATTGCAAAGTTCCCGTAATTCTAGCTGCACCTGTTGTTATATTTTATGGTTTGTTTGTACGCGACATTTCCGCATTACCGGATGTGCCTGTTTACGCTGACCGTCCGGTCGTCAATTGAAAAAGCTATTGAACTGGTAAAGGAATTTTCTCGAGACCATTAATTCTGTTACCAGACCCATTGTTTTTTATGTTAAGGCAAGTTGAAAGAATGAAAGTAGTAGTACGAGAGCTAGAGCAAGGCTTGAATCGACGCAATAATCCCCTCGCCACCTTGTACCGAACGGATCAAATTGGCCATGTATTGTTTGTAGTATCCTAGTTGGGAGAGGGAGTGTATCGCATAGGAAGTGCGCTACCAGTTACGAGTTGCAACGCGATATAGGACACCACAACGAAAAACGCAACGTTGGATGGAATAAAAATCGGCTACAGTTAATTCAACTGAACACGTTCCGCGGTTAAGAGAAAGCGAGAAGCGGTGGATACATTTAAGAGAGTCAATGCAGGCCTGCAACCGTATATCTTGAGAATTGTAATCCAGGGTTTCATTGAACAACTTCATACGGGACAATCAGATGCAGATCTCGTTTTTTCCTTATTGGGACTTGGGAGTGTAAGAGGGTGTAATGAACTTAGGGAGAAAATATTTTGTTATCAGTTTGAGATCAAGAGCAGAGGTGTTAGATTGTTCGATATCGAAATTGGAGTCTACGTTCTTAGACTATATGGTGCTCTATGGTATTTATTCACATAAAAAACAAAAGCTAACCCTTGTCGACAGAGCTGATTTTCATTACTAAGATTCTAAACAACTAGACTTAATAACTCCACGAATCGAATGAGCCTACAGTATAGTACCACCATAGATAACTACCCATATGGTTACTAGATTACTCATCATCCAAACAATTTATGCTCATAAGTCCTGTACTGAAATAACTTCACTGCTTCAAATTTTTGTAGTCAAGAACATTATGAAATTTCACAATTGCAAGGATTATTTATTATTAACCGCGATTTTATTTTGCCTGAACCAATTTTCATGGTGTCAGACAACCCCTGTTCTATCTGTCGCTACTAAAGGTAAATATGGTCTCAGGATAATGCAATGTACGTAGTATTGTACTATCTATATGTATTTCATTCCTTTACGTTACCACATTACAATGTTGTAATTTATAATCTTATGTGTATAACAGTTTCAGGTCCTACCACTGCAAGCACGAATGTGTCTACAGATACTACTATGACAGACAACGCCACAGGTAGCTTTGCTTTCTCTATACCAACTTTTAATTTCCAGAGTTGTCAGGAACTTAATGGAATTTTCCCTTTCCAGCTATTTACACAATCGGGGGAAATGCCGGCGGTGACCCGTGCAGTTTCCCTATGGTATTTATGGGAGTTACGTATTATACATGCACCACAGCCGGTAGATCTGATGGATATAAATGGTGCGCCACAACAGATAACTACGGCAAGGACTACATTTGGGGATTCTGTCCTCAGCCCGGTATGCTTTACAGAGAAAAATATCCTTTGAACATAGAATCTCTTTTAGCATGTGATTAAAAATTTCTTGTACAATTTTTCAAATGCAGTTGAAGGCTGCGGTGAATTCTGGGACGACGGGCAATTTGGAAAGTACTGTTATCAATTCAATTTTCAATCGTCTTTAACGTGGATACAGGCAAGAGACGCCTGTCGTCAGCAAGGCGCCGACCTTCTCAGCATCACAAGTCCAAAAGAACAAGGCTGGATTGCAGGTTTGGAATTAAATTTATGTAAATTTTTTGATGTAAATTGTCGCGGTACAATTTAGATGCCGCTGCAATACTGCACCTCTCAACCTGCGGTTTCAGTCGCTGTTATTATCCATTTATGTATCCATGGTACATGTTATGTATTATATGTTATGTGTTCTTTAGTTACATATAGTGGTTGAATTTAAATGGGAGCAACGGGTTACGTATTTATACAACTGTCGAAAACATTTTTTCGAGGTCCCTACTATCTATCGGGCAGTTGGGTTGGGTTGAATTTTAGTGAGTGGTTCAGCAAACCCTTTGAATTCTGCCACTGTTTCCATTATTTATTTTTTAGGGTAATATAATGGCTTTGCTTATATATAATTCTTCATATTTTTTCTTGTAGGGAGAATTCAGATTGTGACAACAGTAATGTGGCTTGGCTTGAGCGATATATCTATCGAAGGCAATTGGGAATGGTCAGACGAATCACCTCTGACTTATCTCAATTGGAGAGAAGGTATATTTACTAATATATTTTATTTTCAAATGGCTGCGAGAATAGCCATGCGGTTGAGTGGAGATGCAAGGCCAAAGAATATTATTGAACTTATGCTGCCGAAACAACGTGTGTTGAGGTTTACACCGCGCTCAAAGGTCTCTCTGTTCCACGAGTTAGTATTTTTAATGCACGATCTCGTGGAAGGCCGCAAGTTTCTTTAACACAAACGTTCCGTAGAATCATTCGACGACTTCCCATTATTTCCTGTTGTTTTCAATATTCTGCTAATGTTGGAAAGCAATCAAATTTTTCCCGAGTGATATTGTAAATAGTTTAAGTACGAATTGGCGCTTCATCGACGCTTAACTTCAGTTGCCCTCAATGCTTATTGCTCTACTATTTATTTTTAATTTCGCGATGACCCAGGTCCAGCAGTTAGCGGATTAGCCCACTAGAATTGTAATAACAAGACTGATATGATTTGAAAAAATGTCATATAACCTATTTCTATTGGCGAATCAAGTTTCCTATTTTCACCGAGAGATATGCAAGTACAATTTCACCTGCACCAGACACAGAGGGACTCCCTCTATTAGATGATCAGCTGCTGTGATTTTTTATGATTAAAACAGATATCTTACTTCTCTTTATTCAAGTTTTTACCAGTTCGCTTCAAATTGCAGGTCAGCCAAATAGCTACGGCGGTAACGAAGACTGTGGTGCCATTATTACACGAAATGGATTATGGGGAGACACTCCTTGTAGTCGACAACTTAGTTTCATTTGCAAGAAAATAGGTAAGACCTTATTTTAATAAGAAATATCTATATACCAAATCTAACACTATTTTAACTACTATATTCATCTCCGTGCAGACGAAACCAAGCTCCCAAGTGACACAAGTACTACCACAACCCCGACCAATGCCTCAGATGTTAACGTCCTATGCTATCACGGTGATGGGTTTGGTTATCGTGGTTTTCAGAACACTACGGTGTCAAATCGAAGCTGTGCTGATTGGGCCTTGCAAGCACAAAATTTTGGTATTGTTCGTTTTTTTTTTCATTAAAATAGTTCTTGTTACATTACTCGATATCATCCATCCACCGTCGTTCCCAAATTTGTGCCTCATTTCGCTAACAATATGAACGATTTTGACAATCAAGACCTATGCCACAAACTACAAGAAGATACATTATAATCATTTGATTTGTTGGTGCTTCCATCAAAGGGTTCTATTTTAGAGTGTTTACTTCGCCGTCGGCATCTATTGCGTGATAACGTCTTAATAAATAAAGAATAGGCCGAGGAGGTATTGTGGCGTTCAATTCCATTGCTCGAACATGCTTGGACACATCAGAACTTAATCCAATCCGTCCCTGTTCGTCAATTCTTCCCGTATATTTGATGTTTTTTTCTGGAGCATCATAAAAAGGGATAGTTTAGCTTTACCAGTGAATATACCGTTAAAATTATTCACATATGCAATGTGTTTCAGGATTGAAAGGTGCATACTGCAGAAACCCAGATCATTCTCCAATGCCTTGGTGCTACACCGTCGATACTATAGCTCCATCAGAGTACTGTGACATCCCTCAGTGCAAAGGTAAGGTAAAGTTCCTGTGACTGCTAGACTGCGATTTTTACGTAGTACTCGTTCAAAGATCTTAAGCAATATAGAAAAGATTACAATCGAAAAGCTACTTGTCTTCGATAACAGAGCATTCGATGTATTTCGTACCATTTCATACCCGGTTACCCGAAAGTTTGAGCCATTTTTTGAACTACTGTTCACGCTAATAAAGAGAGTCTTTCCATGTGATTGCCATTTGCAATCTTGTCGATTGCTTCCGATGACCGTACTTTGTTTTTTTCTCCAGCTCGCAAGTTCTGTAAATCTGGATGGCGAGAGATCGGTGGACTGTGCTACAGGCTCGGATGTACGGTGCCTTCCACTTGGGAATCGGCGCAGGCGCAGTGCCATAAATCTGGCGCGAATTTAGCACGAATAAATAACCGCGATGACATGAACACAATTTTCAGTTGGTTGAAGGATACACAACATTGGACGGGTAAGGTTGCAGGATAGTTTCGATCCTAGAGTATTATTGCATATCTGCGATATAGCTCAAACTAGAGATATTCTTGTTTATTAAAAGTATGTGTAAATAAATAATATGCAGCTGCTCTTTTCGCAACTTTCTAGATAGTGATAAAGAATAATTAATTTAGAACGTTAAAATTCAAACTACGCAATTAAATTACTACCTGAAATTACCTCCATATACTTGCATGGTACCGAAAAGCGGCTTAGTACATTGCTGTAAGGTAAATCTCTACTTTAGTAGCTTCATATTTTGTAGCTATCTTTTTCCCGAATGTTGCTGTAGTATTTGTTGGCCCAAGTTTTGCCTAGTTGTGTATTACTTTTAATGCCCAATAGCACTTGTGGAAGTACTGACAACCTTAATATTGTAACAGTTCACGCAGATATGCTTCATAAATAAGTATTTCATAGATCGGTAAATTTCAGATATTATGTAGACTTCAATCCTATATTTAACTCTAAACTTGATATTCTGTCAGGAATCAAAGAAATTTGGATAGGTCTAAACGACAAAGATCATGAAATGATGTTCCAATGGCCAGGGAAATCAGAGGTTCTCTTTACCAATTGGGCCAAAGAACAGCCTAACGACAATACAGGTAGGCGATGTTCATAATGTCATATGTAAAAGCAAACCTTATAGGACTGTATTTCTATTTATTTATTTTTGAAAATATGATTATATTCTAGGAACAAGCGACTGCGTGAAGATGTTGTTTAATTCTGGTCGTTGGGATGATACTGTGTGTTCTACAAAACTTCAATTTCTTTGTTTGCAAAATCCGACAGAAGCATCGATGTCTCCTAACTTTCCGAGAAACGGACTATGCTTGGAGCGACAGTCGAGTGGGAAGCAGCCTCCGTCGAAGCCTGGCACAGGTTGAGTCCCGATATAAATATAATATATCTCTAATCATGCAAATATATCGTATTTAACAATATCCTTTCCACAGGAGGTGGTAACGGAACTTCTGTCAACTATCCCACCCCGCCTCCAACTCCAGGTAAAGCGAATTCAACGCTTTTTGAATTTAATGAAAAGTAAAACGTAATTCACTGACTGCAATCTAATACAGGATGTCCACCAAACTGGGTTGGTTACGGAGTGAATTGCTATAAGTTTGAACATGATGTGCAGAACTGGACCATAGCTTACAGACTGTGCCAAAAACGATACGGCAACAAAACCAAACTCTTGCTTCCGCATGACAGGTATGACGTTGTATATACGTAATTTCCTACGTCTGCTGTGTACTTGATGGCCTTGCTAAAAGAGTCGAAGATGTTTTTAATAAATGACTTTTATTTTTAATGTCTGATTGCGCGTGATTCATCAAATAAACTCGCGTGTACTGTCTGTACATACAATTTTGTGAATGGTGATTGAATCTGATATTCTGATGCACGAAATTCCCGATACTCAATGACGTAAAGCAGTCCCAATCATAGGACTGCATTGGGTGGTATGTGAGTGATTGCAGCAGATGTTAAGGATGTGGTTGATCGGTAATAGGATCAAGAAAACATTTTAATGGTTGCTGAATCATGAATCAGCATCGTGGTTTTTTCGACATAGCTCGCGAGCGCCATGTCCCGACTATTTCTGATTACCTATTAGGCATAAAGAATTGTTGAGACCCGATTCTATAGGTGGAAGGAGAACCGTAATTTCTTATGAAAAAGGGACAGACTGACAGCCTAGTGATCGTTTTACTTTACTTTCAGGTATGAACAAGCGTTTACAGCAAGCCAGCTAGCGCGCTACGGCGGAGACACCACCTTCCACTTGAATTTGATCTCCGTCAATAATCAAGGTGGTAGGGAATGGTATTTTTTCGACGCTAACTTGGACAACATCACTCAAACTACGAGCGTCTCTTACACGAATTGGGCGCGTCTGCAGCCATCTCGAACAGAATTAGGAACATGTAAGCACTTCACTCTATTCATGTACAAGTGTCATACTTTACACCACCTAATATATTTTTATTTAGTCGGAATGTGCGTTTACCTGACTGCCGGCCACTACGGGGGTTTGTGGAGCGTTGGGGACTGCTCGGATCAACGAAGAGTTGCTTGTATGCGTCCCATGGAAGGCGCCACTCCGCCTCCTCCGACTCCGTCTACTCCACCTCCTCCAGCATGTCACGAGGGATGGGAGGCAAGTTCTAAATTTATTTTACTGTATATTTCAGTAGATCACACGTGGTGAATAAAAACTCACTGGTAATTACTGGAATGTTTGCTTAGAAATAGGGTCATATTGCTAACATGAAAGTTGTTACTAACATGAAACTCACGTTTTTAACGTACAAACATTTCAATGCAGGGAATTGGTTCCAAGTGCTACAAAGTGTTTGTGAAGCCATATCGACGAAACCGTAAAACGTGGTCGGAGGCACGTGAATTTTGCCGCTCTCAGGGAGGTAAAAACAACATGGGAAACGGCGACTTGGTCAGTTTGCACAGCCAAAAGCAAGAGGAAGCCATCCACAAGATGCTTCCATATTGGGTTCCTGGTACGCTCTGGATTGGACTTAACGACAAAAACAGCGAGAGAAAGTAACGCATTTTTTTGCTACGAAGAGTGTGGTGCGATATATTTAGCGATAACTGTAAATTATGTAATGCATTTATAACAGGTATGTGTGGTCAGATGGAAGTACCCTGACGTATGTTAACTGGGCAAAGGATGAACCGAACAACGAAAATGAAAACGAGGATTGTGTGGAATACAACTCACACAGCCCCAAACCTTGGTGGAACGATGCTAATTGTAATCGACTTCGGAACTGGATATGCCAGTTAGAGTGAGTTTATGTGTAGCGTTTATGTGTAGTACATATCATGTCATTTCCTATACACATGTTACAACGAATATACTATATAATATGTAGCGTATTTAACGATGTTTAAGCCCTTTCCCATGCTGATTATGGAGCAATAAGCACTGGTTATTTCAGTAGCGAAAAATGTTCAACTGCAGCTGGGTTTCCGCCAAAAAATAGCTTTCCATCTTAAATCACTGAATTCAAGAAGCAGTTTACAAATGTGCAGTCAAGTCAGACTGCCATAAAAAAAGTATAAAGAAAAATATGCAGCTAATAATGCGTTGGATCTGGGAAAAACGCAGTATTAAAACAATTCACGAACGGGTTCTAGGAAGTTTTTTAATTGTAGGAAATTTTAACAACTTTAAAAGTCTAGTGATCTGTAATGTTACTAATGTGTATCCTCATTTCCACTCTATATTTCTTCTACCCAGTCGAGGTGCAATAGTACCGGATTTCACAAATGCAACAAAAGCAACACCGACTACATGTGGTGATCCATCATGGTTCTATTTCAATGGAAATTGCTACTATTTCAGGTAATGCATTCACTAGGTGTAATGTGCAATTTTTTTTCAAATGATTTTCTTCCATTTACCCTATATCGCCTTGTGGAGCAAAACATAAGCTGGACGCAAATGGATGCATTGGTGTATTTGTTTTTTTCTGGTGAAAAGGTCTATTTATGAAAATAATTATACTGTATTCTACTCTTCTCATTTTCCAGCAAAGTCGATCGATTACCCTACTACCAAGCAAAGCAATCGTGCATAGATAGAGGAGGCAATCTCGCTTCCATTCACGGCATAGCCGAGGAGAACTTTTTGCATGTTACTGTTCAGCGAATGTCATCAGTGCAATGGTAGGTCATTACATTCGTTACATATATGTTCAAATCATAGCTGACCCCAATATAATTGATATTTCACCACCAGGTGGATAGGACTTGATAGCAACAGACGGGATAAAACATTCAAATGGCTAGATGGAACACCACTGGATTTCGTTATGTGGGCAGATGGTATGAATAATTATTTGTATGGGACAATGCTCCAAGTGTCTTCAACAATATTTATTAGCAGAATCAGACGTTGAAAAAGAGGTTGCCCTTCGTACATTGTAGGCGTAAAGGCGCAACTTGCATTACAGATAATTAAGAAATTCAGTCTTAACATCATCATGGTAGACTGAAATCATTTTAAAATTTTGAAATTCTTAATTATCCATATGTTCTATTTTCTTCTTGTAAGTTTACATTAATTAACGAGTAAATATTTACGCGGAGTACTACCTACAGCTAAACTTGGTTTAACCACTTGTCCTACTTGTTAAAGGAGAGCCAAATGATGTAAACCGTCAAGAAGGTTGCGTGCACATGTACCAGGACTATGGGAACTGGAACGACCAGAATTGTGGGAAACGTAACGCGTAAGTGATTTTTGCTAGTTCACAAAAAATTTGAATCAGGAGTCTTACTACATTATCATGGTACTTGGTAATTTATCGCAGTAATTATTAATTTCAGATTTATTTGTAAGAAATCAAATACAACTTCCACCGCGAAACCTCCAACTACACCAGATTATCGTCCGAAAGGATATTGTCCTGGAAACTGGTGGCAATATAGAGGTCGATGTATAAAGGTGTTTGGTTTTAACGAGTCTGAAAGGTATTTCTATTTATTAAGTTGGTTCATGATTTATGAGAATGCGTGGCTCATGCTGTACAGTATCGAATATATAATTTTTTTATCCGTATTCATTGACTCGATTCACTTGATTGACTACAAATAACTTAGTAACTAATTTTAGATTTTTGTTGTTGAAAGAGGCCCGCTTCAGACCGTAAAGATGTGGCGTACCGTAGAGTGTAAACTGAATAACTTATGCTTCTCCGAACATTTTGTAGGTTGAACTGGACAGACGCTCGCGACGAATGCATGGCTCTTGGAGGAAATCTGTTGTCAATACCTAATGCACAGCAGCAAGCCTTCATTACGGTATATATATATGAAGTTAGGCCCAATAGGTTTCCTAAACGCAGCAAGTGCTTGCTGACATTGTACCGTGTTATTTACAGAGTCACTTGGTTGGTATTGACGTGGGACCAATGTGGATTGGACTCAATGATATGTTTGGCGAAGGCAGATTTGTTTGGAGAGATGGTACGGCCTACGAATTTACAAACTGGAAACATGGAGAACCAAATAGCCCGGCATATCGAGTATCTTCTGTGAACGTAAGTTATGTTATCATATATGCTTTCTCATCTTCTAGTCTGCTATATAATAACTATAATGAGAAGGATTGGATAGTTTCGTTTGTTTTAAAACAATGTTGCCATTTTCTACTGAATTCGCCATATGAGGTCCAGAAGCACCCTTTATTAATGTATTAACAAAGAAATCTCGGGGTATACTCTGGGCAGGGGTATATTCTGGGCTGTTACACCGGGTCCAGTGGAGTGCTCTAACCAAAATAGGAATCTACCCATACTGCCTATGGCCCTATGTGCTTTGCAATAACTACTTTGCATTTGTGTACCGCATTATCGTAGTGAAGTCATTTTCTTCACAGCAAGACTGTACAACCATCGCAACAGAAAAATGGAATGTAGGAAGATGGGCAGACGACATCTGCTCTAAAAACAGTTCTTACATATGTGAAAAAGATAAATCTGCAGACATCGACAAACTATGTAAAGACAATCCTAAGAAGAATTGGCCTACAATGTGTCAGGTACTCTACATATATATGTTTTTGTTATATCAGTGGCTCACTCAGAAATGAATGGAACCAAAGGGGTGGATGAGTGGTGATATGAGGGTCAGCGATCAATTAACTGATCAATTTATTATGTATTATTATTTTCAAGGACGCTCTGAAAAACGTCAATTGTGCCCGAATGCGTCGTCGTCAGAAAGAAATGTGTATGAGAACTTGCAAGATGTGTGACAGATTTATTAAACCTCCCAGAACAGAAGCCGAAATCGACAAAAAATGCCAGAAAGGATGGAGATTTTGGAATGACGAATGCTGGAAGCTATCGAGAGAAAACGTCACCTGGGAAGCGTAAGAAAATCTACATACATTGAATTACTAATGCCTGTGATGCCTGTAATGCAGTGAGGGGTGAATCAAATCTTCTATGCCTATTTTTGAGTGTTTTATATTTATATTGAGTTTGTCAGGGGGAGATTCTTTCAATGGCACACATATATTTAAAAACTTAATAGTGTACAGTAAATTGCGTAATGCTAGAATTGTGCTACAATTTTAATAGAGATTTCACATAAGTCTTGTTCACAGTAGAATTTGTTGTCTTCTATGGTAACCCTTCCTGGATTAGGGAATACATTTGTCGACCTCTCACACCATTTGCTCACCACTATTAGTACCAGTAGACTTGAACACTAGTCATTGAAGATGTTTGATATTTCACCAGGGCTGTCAAGTACTGCAACAATCTAGGAGCGGAATTACTAACCATTGCTGATGAGTTCACTCAGGCAAGAGCCTTCAGTATGCTTAGCGATCCAACCGAGGACCCCGATCTGCCTCTTCCAACCGGAATCAAAGCTTGGATCGGATTGCGAAGGTATTCAAACAATTCAGAATACAAATGGTCGAGTAACTGGTGAGTCTCTATCTTAATATATAAATAAAATTGGTCAAGTGAAAAGGTTAAATTTTAAGTTTATTTACTACAGGCCTGTGGTCTACACAAACTGGGGAACGAGGCAGCCAACTACTGCCAACGCCACGACCCCTGGATGTGTCGCAATGGACGGTAAAGCCGACGGGAAACGACAAAAACAAGGAGGGTTTTGGTACGATATGGACTGTAATGCTAAACTGCCGACCGTGTGCAGAATTACGGACAAGAAGCCTCCAAAGAATCTCACTGTTTATCCTGGAAAATGTCCCGATGTGAGTTTAAAAATACTGAACCATGTTACCCTATTGTAGCAAAAATTCTAATATTTTTGAAATCCTGACAGAATACCTGGGTCGCTTATAAGGACAATTGCTATCTATTCCGTACTTCATATATGTCGACATGGTACCAAGCTGAATACGAATGCATTCTGGTCAATGCTCATGCAGCCAGCGTCCATTCAGATGACGAGACCAATTTTATCATGAAGAGGACAGCCAATACCCATTCCTCTTCGTTTATTCGCCGTAACGTGTAAGTGTGGCTGTTTGTATGTGTAGCCTGATTAGGTCATCCCTATGCCGGAAATTTTAATAACAAGAGACTCGACCGAGCGGATATTTAGAAAGTGGTTTGGTGAAGTTGAATTCTTACTTTATAAATTTTCAAAAGTGTTCAGGTTACTGGTTCAAAGATGTTCCCATATTATGATGTCTTCGATTGAGAACTTTTGTTCTATTAGTGAAGCTATGATCATACGGAGTAGAGCAAAAGTTCAATTCAAGACTATCAAGACGTGTATTTATCCGATTTTCTAATTTTGATTTTGTCTTCGTTCATAGATGGATTGGGCTTTATCGCACGCTTGGTGACGATTCTTATTCGTGGACGGATGGAACGTCACTAAATTATCTGAACTGGGCTGATAAAGAACCCACGAGGGGCGGAGGTTTATTCAAGGTATACACGTATACATTTTTATACTCATACCTTCGTGCTTAAACCGAAACGTGAATATTTTTTTGTTTTCAAAAGGAGGTATGTTCTGAACTCTCTGTAGCCAGCGGTCAGTGGTATGACACAACATGCAACAAGATTGGAATGACTGTGTGTAAAACACCTAAAATCACTAAGGGTAAATTTATCAATAGAATGTCAGCAGTACATGTATGTAGTGACAAAAATGTCTTGTATTCTAACACGAGATCTTTCTATTCAGTTCAAACAGCAGAACCTCCGGTTAAGATGAGTAAACTCAGCTCTCCACCAAGTAAGTATCTTACGATATATCGATGTTTACCCACATGTATATGTGAATAATTTTAGTTATCTTGAAGTTGAACAGATGCGGAGTCTCAATATTTCCCATAATTGTTCGTAAGAGGATTCCATCTGTGATTAAATCAGTGTAAACATAAGGATCTGCCTAAATTTTGTTCCCAGACCCATTGGCTATACTACAGTATAGGATAAAAGATAGAAGCATAAAGACAGTTGCTTTCTACCGTATGAAGTTGAAACAAAACACTAGTTTTAGCCAACCTCCTATCGCTACATTTTCTGCATTTACAGGTCATATCGCCCTTGCTGTAATACTCGTTGTAGTCGCTGTCTTGATGGTTGCCCTCGCATTTGCCATCTACTATCACAAGTCGCATAAAGCCAAAGAAAGCGGCTACGTTCTGCATCTACCCAGCGTATCGTTTCGTGACTTTTTAGCGAACACTCCGGGCCTGCGAAACTTCATGGGAACGCATTCCGGCGACCAGCAGGGTCTTGTAGAAGAAGTGGGTGACGAAGAGGAGGATGATTCCCTTATGTCGGGGAATAAATTTAGATAAAACGCCTTTTTTAAACCTTAGGTTCTTATGTGGAAAGCGGAAGAGTAAAAATTATCTGATTATTTCAATATTGTATCGAGAGACGAGCAATTGTAGATTTTAAACTGCTGTTTCTAACATTTACGTAGGGTAGAACTGTCGAGTCCTCAACATATTTTTATTCTTTCACTCTTTTTCTATTTCAACGATAAGAACTAGTCGAAGTCCCTACGGCCAACACAGTTCAACCAAGTTACTTTCATTCAATTGTTTATAAGAAAAAATGTAACTGCGACTGTGATGGACTACAAGGCTTGGGTTGGGCAGCCATTTGCATTCCATGCGTCAATTATATCACGCACGATTTCAGATGCACAATACGACTTTTGTACCCCAATTAAATTCTAGTAAAAGTTATTGTAAAGGAGATATTCAGCATTTTACATGACACATTGAACCCATTACCTACTTTAGGCTTACTTTAATATTATTTTCACTGGGGTGCACCAATTCTAGGAGTAGCTTAATAGGATTTTACCTATGAGATTTCAATACTGCTTCATATAAGCCAAATAAAGAACTATTTTAACATTCAAGACGTGTTTCTGCTGTATTTTCAACGTGCAATGTATTTTTTCCCGACGACTTTGGCAGTAAATGAACATTCTTTTACCAGACATAGCTTCTTTTAAACATAGTCTGTAGGACACATACATTGAGAAAATTTTCTCGACGTTACATATTATATTGGTAACTACATATTTTCTTCGTCCGACTCCACATCTGCGTGACTGTGTAAAACCCAGCTGCAGTCAAATATTTTCTACTACTGAAATAACCAGTACTACATTTTAGCTACATTGTCAGTGTGAGAAGTGGTCTAACCAGCGCTACGCGATATTTTAATCGATCTTGATCTCTATATTCATTTCTCTCTTGGATATCAACATCTGGCGCGTTTATGTTAATTTATTCAGGTTTGAGGCGTAATGTAATGCTGATAAAAATTTAAACGCTGAATTCGTTCAAGGTCTGCGTGCTCGTGATTTTATTTGACAATTAATAAAGACAATCGGCCTTTTCACCAATAAATGGAGGACAAACTTCGCAATTCGTGGCCGAGTGAGATTTTGGATTATACAGGCAACGGAATAATTATTAGGATTGGTTGTCCGGGTGGTAATTAAGTAATCGCCGTAGTCTTACATTAACCAACTCTTTTATCTTTTGTGTTTTATTACAGTATACGGTAACAGGTAATACGGTAATATCGTGACTGAAAAGGATGCGCATGGATTGTCGGTCTTCATACAGTTTCCGCAAGAATAAAATACGCGGAACTACGGTTTCGTTGCTAAAGTTTTCGAAGACACCGTAGAAGAGAAGGTCGGCCGTCTTTTCCCGTGTTGCTGCACTGCACTATGCTCTTTATTTGACGGCAAAGTTGGCGGAAAGTTAACAGCGAATATCCCCAGTCGTCGTCTTTTGTCAAATTAACTCCACGTGGGTAAATTTATGCCTTGCTTGGTTTTAACTTCAAATCTTTATTCAATTCTTCTTTCTCGATAGCTTTTCTGCATGTGTATGATGATTCTGCTGATCCTGCTGATGGTGCCAATGATAATTCCTTTTCGTGTATCTCTGCAACAAGGAAATTTTACCATGGAAGCCATCGACAATTTGTATTTACATTATAAACGAATTCAGTCAATTATTTTCCAGCTAAAAAAATAACTTGTGAGATGAATAAATCACTCTTACTTGTGTCTTTATCTGAAAACGAACAACAGGTCTCGCAGCTCATGCAAGCCCTCGCGGTCCCTTTGTGACACATTTCGAGTAACCGCGAGATGTCGCTCCGGAGTTTACTCAACATGGCCGTGTATATGAATGGATTGAGAAAACTCGACATTGTCGTCGTCATCTCGAAATAAACGACCATATTAGGCGTGACATCTCTGGCGTAAAATCTCCTTTGCTCCATCGATCCTGTCGTTGTAAAAAAGAAACGTGAGTATGGCCAGTTTCTTACTTAATTACTGCCCTCCCCAGAGAAAATGGCCATAGAAATCCTCTACGTGTGCTGTCATTCCGCTGCAACCTTTACTAATAACAGTGCTTCGATGGTTACTTAATCCCCCTTTCTGCTACTTTAGATGACAACAAGTTTGATTCGCAGGGAAGAGAACAGTAACTGTCTGGGAAAATAAGTATTTTCGCATTTTTCAAAAATAAGGGGGATAGTAGACTTTGATAGGTCGCCGTAATGATATATAATTCCACTCGGATTATAAGACCCACTGAATGAGTGACATGCTTTACGGAAACTTTGAACTTTGAACTATGTAGCTACAAAACAGTGTAACTACATACGCCACTAACATATCTTTCAGTAATATCTTAAAAGTACCTCCTTCAGTTATAAAGCTGAATATGACATAGGGTATGGTTGAGATTGTCATGCTTATTGTGATGATGCCGACCAGCAGAGATGATGTATCCCAAGTGAAGCCAGGTTTGTGACTCAGAGTGAGGGAGATGTCTCCGCTTACGTCGTTTATACTCTGTAAAGCAGTTTCAAGTTACTGACTACTGATATTGACCTTTTCGAGTTTCAGCTTTCAACACTTGTCTTCATCAACGATAAGTATTATTGGTTGCTTCACGTATATGGACTGTTAGTTAAATATCTAATAGCTACACTACCGTATGACCGCACGTCCCGTGGGAGCCTATTTGTCGCCTCACCTTTTTTATTGTTGTCTTGATGCATATTGTCATCATGTTGCAGATTAACATAAGAATCCAAGATACGGTAATGCAAAAATTGAGCACCAAAACGTACGATCGACTGTTGGGTGGTCGGAGGAACGAGCAATCTTTACCGCTGAGCTGTCCATGGAAAGATTCGCTCGAAACTAACACAAAGAAAACATATATTAATACTGTAATATAACACTGAACATGTACATTTTAATTGTTTTAATTGATGATACACATTTTGAATATAAAATTATTGATATTCAAAAATTCGTAAAATTGTACACCTTCATCCCAAAACCTCCTTCTTAAGCTCTCGTTACTTTTATTAACTCATTCCCCCAACTTTGCAATGTTATTTTTGTTCTTTTCTAACTACTGTACTAGATTAGTTGTAAAGCCGAAACAATTCTTTTGCACAATCCTAATTATTACTATACAAAGCAATTTATTTTTGCCCGCTATGTACTGATTGGTCTGAATTGAATTTTCTTTTTGGGAGTGTTCGTTGCTACGTTCTTCATATGATGTAACTACGATTGCAGTACAGTGCTGTGGATTTTAGGTCGCTTTAGTATAAATCCTCGGGATGTAAACACTGGTGCTGCTATTTTATAGACATTTCTAGCTGTTCAATTGTATACAGGTTTTACTACAATGCGCAGTCTTTATATTAAAAGCCTCATTGTACAAGATTGGTTTTGGCATAGTAGGGATGTGATAGATTGTAAATGTAAAGCATACACTGAAACATTGTTTGAATTGCACTGAAATTGTTGATTTTCTTAGGTTGATAGAATTTCAGATCGGTTAAAGTTATAATCGAATATATATATATCCTGTGTTTACGGC
>QXVX01009612.1:21863-38035 GCA_013436065.1 Halocynthia aurantium | reverse complement strand
GGTAAAATCAAGTGTCTAAAAAGAGAATTTTATATATTCGCCTATTTACCTGATGTTTATTTATACACCCAGAGAAAACAAGAAGTCAAATTAATCAATTCAGACAACATAACACTCAATAATATTTCTTTCTTACCTGGAAACTGTGGGCGGGCTTTTCACATCAGCTATATTCAAGAATCCAACAATATGTAAGTCTTGATTAATGTTACAAGTGGCCAATCCAGTGATGTCATTCGGCACTTTTCTAGGAGCCGGACAAGGGAATAGCCTTATCTAAAACAACATAAATACTGTGAGGTGAGATATACCTCATTCTGGATAGTTCATTGAATAACCTTCACATTACTGTGTATGTACTGTACACAAAAAAATCATCAATCGACTATTGAAATTTAATTTTTTAACTAGCAATAAATTACTGCAACTGCAAAATTTCCCTGCAAAACATGCTTCTCTCTAACTTAACCTTTCAAGGCCCTGCGGTTTTGGAAAAAACTTTTGACTATTATAATTATCCCCAGAATTTCTAAAAATAAAATGGAAGCCTTTGAAATAGGCAACAACAAACACATATGCGAGCAGATATTATAATATCTTGATAAATCCATCTGCGGGTTCGGTTTCACTCGCAAATGTACACGTACCTCACTCTTAAGCTTTCCACAATGAAGTTTACCTTCGAAGCCTTTTAAGTGCAGTGAGACAAATTCATTTATCATTGACTGAGTGGCAGTTTCAATACTATCAGACGGCAAAGCACAAACGGATCCTTTCCCTGAAATGCATTTTTGACTTACTTTTACATACAATCATAATTACTACAGAATCTAAACACTACTATATGCGGTGCATTTATTCTTACTTTAGGCACATCAATGTAGTTTGTAATTTTGTACCTGTAATTTTTTAACAGTACTAACTGGCAAATATATATACATAGGAGAACCATTTAGGTATACAACAGGGTGGTCTAAGATCGCTAGCATGAAGGGCCACAAAAGGTTTGAGAAAAATCTTGTGGGCGATTTTTGGCACCATTTAATTACGTAGTACGAGGTATGACTATATATAAGTTGACCCTTAAAATAAGGCAACACCACTTCCTTCCAAATATCAAGAATTTGTATGTTTTAAATAACATTTAAATAGTATTTAAAATTTTACAAGTAGCTGATACTGAGCTGGCAAGATTTGAGCGTGACTTAAATAAAATCAACGCACAGCTTACTGCAGCAACAAGTTCATGTTCTTTATTGCACTACCACGGCACTGTTACGCCATAATGGTTCATGTCTGGCATTACAACTCGTGGCTAGTAGGTAAAAACAGAATACTTTCATATAAATTTTCCATAGCTGTGAGGACTGCGTGACACCATTGCCGTCTCCCACAATGTAATAAACGAGTGCATATATCAAAGCGACTAGGACAAGTATATGGTGTCCTGGTACAAGTTCAAAGTGTCCTAAGCATTTACCCCAATTGAGGCTAGCCTCCAGTAGCTCGACACCCAGGAGGTAGTTCACATAAAGATTCTCCAGCTGAGGAGCATACTGGATCTTGCTCCTAGCCAGCGGCATGCTGTTTCAACAAAGAACACTGGATGGTTTCTTTAAAAAGTAAGTAACGGTACACTAAAATAGTGCCAATAAAAACCTGAAATGGGGTCTCTAGTTTTTCAAAAAATTGGGGTTCTCCTAGGAGGCACATTTAGTGTAATATAGACTACGCAGTCCCAGTCTTGAATATAACCGCTGTGGCTGTGGCTGTGGCTGTAAGCCTTGTACAATGTATATGCTTTCTCTATGTTGCACAGAATTATGTATATCAATGATATTTGCTTGCTTATTGGTATAAATTGAACGCTACTAGTAAATTATAGAATATTTACCATTATTCATTGCAATGGCAGAGTGCAGAACCTTTTCACTGCCAGATTTGATGAGATCACTTTTCGTGTTAACACATATGAAATGCAGACTGGCACTCACTTTTAGGGGAAGGGATGAGGCAAGAAACGTAGTCTCCATGGAGTCCTGTTCAATATTACAGAGGAGAACTAATCACAGAAATAAACAAATATAAATATGGATATCTTACATATTGGCAAAAGTTTATCCTTCCATCTGTTACGACAATGACTGTGCATGGGACAGTGTACCCCCATTCTTCTGAGATGAGAGCGTCTACTTCATGAAAAAGATTTTCCAAGGGTGCTTTATCCTGCAGTTTTATCTGGAAAATTGAGCCAGGTTAAATTCCGCATTTATGTTACCGAGATGACTTGCACACGCAGAATGGGTACTTTATGTGGTGACGTTACGGGAATAGAGAAAAATCATTGCTTTGTAAAAACAAAATAATAAACTTGAATTCAAAATTGAGGTAATAATATTTTGCAATGGAATTAAACATTAAATAGTATTTCGATTGTCTGGACTTAGCATAGAAAATTGGCGGCTGGCCGTGGCCGTGTCAGTAATGTGGGCATATAGCGCTAAATTATGAGTACGGCTGCGTAGATTAAATCAACTTGAAATTATCTTGAAGTTATCTTTATATTGAGGTTAAATAATCAGAGCACACCCCTAACAGTAACTCTTGATTCGAACAGTAACCATATCTCACCCCGACCATCCCCCGTTTGTAATGACGAACTCAAATAAACTCATAAATTAGAGCCTTGGACACTTGACCCCAATAACGCCTACATACATTGCAGTAGGTCGGCTTACACACCCCAATATACAAGTTCTTTTGGGTTCAGGGGTTAGTTATAGTATATCAGAATTACAAAAAATCAGAAATAAGTGACGTCATAACATAAATCAATGCTGGGAGGATAAAA
This sequence comes from Halocynthia aurantium, assembly GCA_013436065.1. Classification (NCBI taxonomy): domain Eukaryota; kingdom Metazoa; phylum Chordata; class Ascidiacea; order Stolidobranchia; family Pyuridae; genus Halocynthia; species Halocynthia aurantium. The sequence goes on along the minus strand of QXVX01009612.1, from coordinate 35,184 downwards.
ACCCAAATTTCTTTTCTATTCTGTGTGTGTGCGAGTGTTTTCGTTTATTTATACACGGAAATTACCACGAATTCTCTATATATAGCTGACAAGATACCTGCCTGCTCATTGAATATTACCAAAAGCACTTCAAGGCTCATTTCATCATCAAATGCAATTACCTTATTCAAGCTTGCTCGTAATAAATTATGATCTCGACTGAAGAGGCATGTTCTTTCATTAACAGATGAAAATGACAGCAGTGCAATGTATTCCAGTGGAAGTTCAGATGATATATGGTCAAGAATTTCATGACAAATATGTAAGGCCAGTTGCTTATATGTTTTCTTTCGCACGCCTCCATTCGGCTGCAATTCCGAGTCCTTATACCATGTGGGAACAAAACGACTCATAGATAGAGAACAATCGAGGACAATTACTGTAGGCATTATCTGGCGACTATGTCACACCACAGTGGCGATTGCAGAGTCCTCAGTCACAATACCACTCTACTTCTCATATGGCCAGACGGGCAGGAATTTCTGGTAGAATTAGCGTAATTCTCGATGTCCGAGAATTGTGCTATGCTACAATTATGCAGAACTCCCGTCGTTTTAATTGTAAAATTGTCACCACTGCACTTATTTCAGATCACTGCAGTTTATCCTCTACATCAGAGCTTTTCAAACTTTTCCAGACGGTGACACACTGTTTAAACATTCATAATTTCGCGACACAGCAATTCAGTTTTAACAGAAAACCAGAGGTTAATTCAATCCCTTATGAGCGATACTGATACATTAATACATTTTAATGTCAGCGTCTGTAACACACCTACGCACTGCAGGCGACACACTAATGTGTCAGTTCGACACACAGTTTGGAAAGTACTGATCTACATTCTAAATTGCGTGTGATTGACAGCAAACTATAGATGTGCTACACACATATATATGCTAATAATGTGAGTTGAATTTTCAAGTCATCAGCATGCATGGCTCCTAATCGCAACGAAGAAGCTATACATAATAGCCAAAGCGTATGGCATTAACCTCTCCCTATGTACATTCGCACGTGTTCATACCTATGCACTACTTTGACCATTGCAAGCACGTACACACACACCGAGTTTGCTGTATGCCCACAGCCGAAACGGCTGTATGATTGTATTTACTGAAAAACTTTTTCAAATTAATGATTACACATTATGCAGGTAGCATATAACATATTTTACATTATTCATTACTAATCAAACTGAAAAGGAAAATTTTCTGAGGTTAAACAGGCTCACTCTAGGACAGGGGTTCTTTAACTGAAGGGGGGGGGGATGCCGATAAGGAGAGAGCATTAACAAAAATCAAAATTTTTACTTATATTTTAATAATCAATGGAAGTCTTACACGGATTATAATAATTATTTAGCCCAGAGGCTGCTGCCCGCAAACCAAGTGCGTCCCACGAACCAAATTTGTGCGGCCCACGGGGAGCTGCGGTCAGGGGGCGTTTTTTTAAAAGATTTAATTAGGGCGCAGCACAAAAAGTTTAAGAACACCTGCCCTGTGACAATAAGAAAATAAAAGATCATGAAAGTATGTGCGCACACACAGTAACTCTATGACCTATTACATTATTTTCAGTAAATAAACTTACAGGCGCACATTAATTTTGTTTGTCAGCTGGTTGCGAAACTCGATTGCCCACAGCATTGTGGGGACATTGGTGCTGAAGAAATGTTTGACGGATCAAGAGTTTGTTATTCTTTGACTTGCAGCTCTCCCATGGCCACGTCTTTCCTTCGTCTATGGTTCAAATTTCTTTTCTTTTTTTCTCGTTTTTTCTTTCGATACTTCGGTTTTCCTTTTATATTGCGACTATGTATGTCAAATTTTCGAATGAGATACCATGTGATGGTCATGAGAATCAACGAAAATAATTTCAGCCCAAGGAAGAGACCGAAGAAAATGTAATGGAAGAGGTCTGCATTGTATACCTGTTGATGAAAACAGTAAAGGCATGAGGCATGAAATTCAAGAGCCGTAAACCAGTCAGCGACGGAATTGCATTTTAAGAACTAGAGGAATGCTAAGGTCTGTGAGGTTGAGGTTGGATTGCTGCCATCAGATATAAACTGGAAACTGAAAATTGCCATCAGCAAGTGCTAGTAAAGAAGTAAGTGAATGCCTTTTTGAAGCATCACTCAAGATGCTTAAAATTATAAGATGTGGAAGATATTACCCCAATACATCATCCTTGCCAAATGGTTTTGGTTGTAAAAGACGGCCACAAACTATATAAGGAAACTTGAAAAGGAACATGAGACGAAACCATTGAGAGCCCAACAAGCCCGTAGGTTTGTTTTCAATGTCAACAGTACTGTAGTATTTATTACCTGACATACATCAGATCCACCTTCACATACATCTGTTGCCCCAACCCATATAAGACAAGCTTTATCAACTGCTGAACGAAAGTACATCGGCGACGGAAGAAAGCCTGGAATTAGCAAAGGAACAGTAAATATGATTAAGAATAAAACTATCAAAAATTACGATCAGACCTTGATTCAGTAAAACGAGATATGAATTATGAGACAGATTTACAAACTACATTAAATTCCTTAAAAGCAGTCAAATTGTCTCAGTCTGAAAGGACTTCCTGAATACAACAAATTTACCAATTGTTCTGTAAAATACCATCTGTAATCCGATTGCAAACGTTCTTTCATGATATTTGACACATCGTAATGTACCTATCACTGCTGGCATCAATGCCAATCCTGTCATCTATATAGAAAATGATACAAATAACAAATACTGTACATAAAAAGAAGTTGCTTGTGATTGGATAAAAAATAATTACAGTGATGATCAAGAACAAGAATATCAGGAATTTAATGAGCACATCTGTGCAATCTCTTTCACAAATTCCCGGTGTTGCTGTTATGTTGAGTCCGTTGCAATCACAGCCGGTGTATTTTTTTGGTTTGATCTGTAAAAATATTGCAATAAACGAGAATACTAGAAAAATTAGAAAATTTTTAGAGCGTTGAGTCAAGAACCCTAGGAGTTATCAGCACAAAAACACACACAGTTTCTTCTTTGTTATTTGAATGTTTTATGGTAGAGTTGTGACTCTTTTCTGATGCTTGGTTATAACAAAAATTTGATACTGAATAATAATAATTTGAGAGAGCATTATCAACTACCAATATTATATGCTGTGAAGGGAAGGATTGGTCTTTTCCAGATTTCAAATGACTTTTGAGTTTGAATTCAATTCACGGAATGCTTCAGACTAAATTTGAAACGAGAAGATCCATCTTACTTGCGTTCCATTATCATGCATCAATACATCAGAACATCCAGCTGTGCATGGATTATAGAAAGTAACATTCTTGAGACAGATCGGGTTGTATAAAGCTGATTCACAACTGCAATTCATGCATGACTCATTGAATCTAAAATATGAATTTTTTGATCAGTCTTGTTAGTGGCTCTTCAAGCTAGAAGATGTGAAAACAGAAAGGCGACAATGACAAGAGTGGTTCCTAAAAGAGAATGCCCATTGGCATATATTCAAGTGAGATTTCCATTCCAAATTCGTAAGTTGAATTCGATGGTCCGATGGAAGAACTATCTAACGGTCGATAACAAATTGGTAGTTAGGTGAGAAATACAATAACATTGTTTTTCAACACTAACAAACTTTTATGATAAAAATTGATTTGCTTATGGAGCAGTTTTTCTCAATAGAGAAAGTCAGTCGAATTTCATGATATTTACCTAAAATGTTCTGCTCTTACCCCAAAATATCTGATGGCGGACAGCGGAAAAAAAAGAGAATCACAACATACATCACAGTAGCGGAGATGATGGAAATCATCCCAACTCTTGCGCATCCGCTTTTGTTAAGCCGGAATCGTTTGATGACGTATCCACCGATATAAAGACTTACAGCCAAACTAGGAAGCAGAACAATTCCTGAAAGTGTGATAAAAATCTCATAAATAAGGAGAAGTCTGTCTATCTGATTCTCAAACTTGTTAAAAAAAATTGCGTAGCGGTCCCCTGAATTTTGTTTTCAATGATTCGCGGTCCCATAAAAATATATATTGAATTATTATGACGCTGGACTGCCAGTCAAAATACTTTAATGCTATGGTGGTTCGAGATTGCTCCAGTTGGAACATGTGTGAACTCATTTTCATCATCATATTATTATAGTAAACTAGGAAGGTANATTTCGCTATAACGGACAAACGGCTATAACGGACAACTGCTTCCCCCTATTAGTCCGTTATATCGAGGATCAACTGTATATACAAATGACATTTCCGTTAAAACGCCCTTGTGGTGTTTATTTATATTTATGTTATTTAAAGATTTTCCAATTCCAAATGACATGCAATTTCTTTGGCAGCCACAAAAGTAGCAGCAGTAACATTACTTGATGATTTTAATCATGAGGAAAATGTATTCTAAGTTTCAAGAATATCCTTAATGTCTACCACTACTGTACTATATTATACTGTAAACCAAATTCTTGTTTATTTTGAAGTTATAAACTGCCCGTCTTGACGATAGTTTCGGAATAAAATTCGTTTTTTGCTTCACAACAGCTACGATGGCAACATGTAAAAACGGAAGGTTTATAAAGATATTTAAAATTAAAAATATTATCGAACAGAAGAGACTTTACCGTAAAAATTTCACACAATAAAATCACGGATATTCATCCTTCCTGTAATTTTTCAGGAAATAAAACAGCTGTTTACATTGGGAGCTACAAAAATTTCATCGTAAACGGAACACACATTACAATGTATACATTTACTTCTCCAGTAATTTCCTGTTTTCCTGTTCCTGTTTCCATGTTCGTTTATTTGTAAATGAAGTTAGCATTCCTCATACTCTATTTTTTAAATTATCATCCAGAGCTAATTTATACCATACCAAGCTCCAATAAATCTCGGATCACTTGATGGGACACCTTCAACACCGGGGTCAACATAGTAGACAATCAGAGTGGCACCAAGAACGTATCCTATTGCTGGTCCAACTCCTGCCATAATGTACATGAATGCTGCAAAAAAAAACATAGGTGAAATGGAAGCTTTTCCGTAGAAACCAAAGTTTGAATGAGTGACTTACATAAGTCAGAGCATGAAAGGGGCACTCCAGGTTCGGGATCCCCTCAACATGGAAATTACATGACAAATGATAAAAATAGGAACTAAAACGACAGATAAACGGCATTTCTTCAAACAAAATATAAGTTAAGTTCCGAAGAAGACGTCCGATTTTATTTTTCTAAGAATAACTTTCACTACAATTTTCAGTTTGTAATACTGTATAGGCAATAGTGATATAAATTACTGTTGATTACTAGATAAGGTATGTAGTGTTGACTTTATTTCTTCAAATTACATTTTTTATAAATGAATTCCATAGTCTTGGGGGATACGAACACAATATTCCTGGTTTTCAAAAATACAGATGTTGGTATATATCAGGGGTGGCCAACAAGTCGATCGCGATCTACCGGTCGATCGCGAATGAATACCTGGTCGATCGCGAGTAAATACGCTTTCAACCCCCCTCTTGAAAGGATAAAAAATTTCCATTAAGTAAAGTCGGATCAATTAAAAAGCAATGCTTTAGCAGTTGTAAAGTAAAATATCTGCCGTACAAGGCTAATGAAGCAAAGCAACATAAAAGTAATTTTATGACAGGTGTAACCTTCGGCGTCGATATTGCAAAAGTACCGCCGATATCAAAAATGAAAATTGCACGCAGCAAAAACATATTGATGCTTGTGTGTTTTGTAGGAAGGAGAGTGTTACATTCTCGCCCCAAAGAGTCCTTTTGCTAATTGTGTGGTAAATACAAAGCTAGGTACAGTAACAGAGTCAAAGGAAAAAAGTTACGTTTTTAACCGGTCGATCGCGAGGTGTTAAGAAATTTTCTAGTCGATCTTTACCTTGGTGAAGTTGGCCACCCCTGGTATATATCATGGCATCATGAAATCTATCTAGGCGAAATACTATGATGGTTGCTGGCGTCATAACCGGTTTGCATTACATGAAGTAACCAGTAACACTACAACAAATACAGGTACACTGTGCACCGAACACACACAGTGGTTGATTAACCAATAATGACATATGCCCTGGAATATTGCTGGAAATTACAGTATGTGTTTCTTTAACTCAATTCCGAAAAAATGCTGAACTTCAGCAAGCCACCTGGTAAATTAAATTGATTATGTATAATGCATTTCATGTTCTCGCGGAACGGATAATCTAATTCGAAGGTAGAAGTACTCACAGATATACATTGATGAGGTATGTCGTTCAACATTGTCATACATAAACGTTACACCGAGTGGGTAGATCGGAGTTGAACTGATACCCATCAGCATGTTTGCAATCACAAAGAGAGATACGTAGATAGAACTTGCTCCCTGTATACAGAAACACAGAGAGATAGTGTTTTTATTCAGTATTATTTTAGTATAATTCAGTATTTTTACACCAGTTTGGATAATCAGGTATTCTGCAATTTTAATCAAAATCAGAGATGTCGTCGTTAATTTTTTTTTAAATGTAGTGATATGTCACGGAACAACCTTCAATGATAGGCAAAGAGCAGCGAATTCTATATAAGAGATGGCATATTGTAAGTAACAGAACGATCCGGCCTTGCCCGGGTAAGCTTTTAACAGAAGAGCTCTGGTACGTACCTGGTATTAACCAAGCTCAGTCGACCCAGCTGTTGAATAAGGAACCGGCAACGCTAGGGTCACTGCAAGTTTATATGGTAATATATCGTTCATATGAAAATGAATGGTCTTTTTTTTCAATTCAAAAATATACACGGAAATGATACGAGAAAGATATATTTCCATCCACACGCACCTGTGCTTCACATTGTGTGTTATCAAAGCTGCTATTTGTCACGGATTTGTTCAAACAGAGATGTTCGTGCACACTGTCAGTTGATGCTACTTTTGGAATATTGTAGGGAGACGAGAAGTACTGAGGTGTTGAGAATAATCCAGCTCCTTGATAAATAAAGCAACATTTGAACTGGTATATATGACCTAGTGATTTCACATACAGTATGTACATTAAGTATTTCTCCTTTACAAATTTGAATGAAAGAATGTTACCTATCGCCACAATAATAGCACTAATTCCGATCCATTTCGGTCTGTGACCTTTTCCCGACATGAAAACGAGACCGAAAAAACTGCCGATATCATAACTTAAAAGAATAAGTCTGGTCTGAGCGCTTCTCAATCCATACCTGCAAGAAAAGGATGTGTGACAATCATTAAGGACAAGACGGTAAAAGCAAAAAGCCTTTTACAGAATAAAAGTTTTTCTAAGAATAGGCCACTAGGGGGTCCGCGCGAATGAAAAAATTTATTTAGGGGTCCGTGTTAAAAAAATATTAAGAACCTCTATATTATAGGGGGTTCACTCCAATCCTGGGCGTGTCTTGAAACACTTACCCCGCAGGGTTCTGGGAGAACTTCTTTTTTTAAGTGCAGTGTTTCTTTTTGCCAGTAAATGTTCACTACAAATATATATGGTAATTAAACCCTAACCAAATAATTTAATGTACTGAATTAGCATTCACAAATGAAATTACTTTATTACATTGTCTCTGGAAGCTCCATAGCTGGGGGACGCGAATAGGCGGGAGCCCTTTAGCCCGGGAGCATAAAATGTGCAAAGCTTTATTAATCGGGTAACACAGAAGGTACAGCGGCAGTTTTACCATGAATAAACAACTTGGTATCAAACTCGGTTAAACCAGACAAAAATGATAGGTCACAATTTAGCTCTTGGGGTCTGTCGTTGTCGTTGGCAATTTACGTCCAATCAAAAGCCTCCAGGTCCTGTCTGTATCTAACCTCACCTTTTTTCAATGGTTGGTAAAACACTGACCAGGTATCCGAAAGAGAGAATACTTTGCAAAAGAATAAAGGAACACATGAAAGCGAGGAACCATTTTGCAGAAATGAAAACCCGAAGCCAGAGCGGGTGGTAACAAGCTCCATATCCGCACGAAGTATCGATGTATATATCACCTGAAAACACAACATGCATGAAAGAAGGTAACTTAGATAGACATTTTATATATTACAATGATTTGATTGATGTTGTAGGCATCTATTGTTTATTAGTTTTATGGTTTTGCTGGTAGACGCTACAAATACACTCTCGCTGACAGAGAGGACGACTCGTCCGGTCCGTCTCAGATAGGTTACGAATAACAAATGTAATACGATGGTTAATATACACTCAACGTAAAGTATAAATCAATAACTCTTTGATTCCTCCTATACAGTATTTATTACAATGTTGTACTACCGAATACGGGTTTCGATATATACAATACAAATCTCCACAAGTATTGAAATCAAAATCGTATTATTACAATGACGGCAACAAACATTAATCACCAAGTCAAATTACGATGCTGCTTACAAGCATTCCAATCGCCATCTCTAGTTACCATGAAAACGTTATTCAGTATATCTACACTCCACGTAACCAGACTCTAAATTTTTCGCTTATCTCTATTCGATGTGAAAACTCTAACCAATAATATTTTTCATCGTTGAATATAGGAAGTGATATTTTAGTTTTCACATATTTTCCACTTTCCAACGTTCAATCGTTATTCATACAATTCTATCCCCTATAATGTGACCCACCATCTTCATTGCACCACTATCCTTGGATGAAAAATATAATTCAAATATAATATCATACAGATGAAAGACTCACTTGATACGGTTAAAGGTACAGCACCAGCTTGCTCAGCTCTTTGCTGTTTCGTTCGTTCCCTATCTGTATCCTGGTTGTTTTTATTCAAATCTAAATCCATGACACAGGTAAATGGTGATGTAATTGAGAATTTGTTATTCTTGCTACAAGATACTTTACTTTACTGTACAGATTAAGTGGATGGATGCTGAAGAATAGGGAAAGTACGGTTTCATTGATCGTTAACAAACCGCTCGTAGTAACTAACTAGTAACTACGATGTCGCGAGGTATGGCAACACACGCATCTGATTCGCACAAGTACTCAACAGTAACCTTACACCGCACTGCGAATTCTATCGGTTCGCTGCAGGGAAGTTTTCATAATAGGAAAAGTCATTCTTCATATTACAATACATCAAGAGAGTCAAAAGTTCACTTTCTGCTTATAAATAGAAATTTTTACCATCCTATTCTGGTTAAGGCATTGGTTCTTAACCTGTGTTCAGGGGTTCGGAGAGGTTAAGAATTCTAAGACTATTTTCAACAATACCATTTTTGGAGGAAAAGGTAAAAACATTCATCCACAAACATTTGAAAAAATTCTTTGTAACATTTATCACGGTGCGTCAAATTCCATACTATTTGAATAAAAGTGAATGACTGAATGTGGTTATTAGTAAACAAAGCTGCATTGTCCTTTAATTTCTTATCTATTTCTTTACATTCATGAGTTTTCCATTCATAAATTATGGTAGTATACACAATAGCTTATTCATTGCATGTCATTCATTTAGATACAAAGCTAACAATTCAATTTTCAATGTATTTATTGTGAACGTAGGAAGAAGCATGGTTATTTCCAATTTGTATTGTGTTATATCCGCTTGACTCTTCGACTCATGCTAAATTGCAAAATGTCATTATTTTGAACTTACCTTTGCAGAAACTTGGGACGGTCGTTAGTTGCTTTGAGATCCATTAAGAGCTCGCAAGCCACCATGTTCCGCATGACCCTGACCTCAACTTTCCAATTTGGTGTCTCTGGAAACAAGAAGACTGTATTAATAATGACTGACTTTAAACAATAGTGTCACAACTACAAAGGATAATATTGAGGCTTTCCAAACTGGGGGTCGCAAAGAGTACACCAACTTTCACACAAAGTACTACATCTATATAGATCAGAGGTACTCAACTTCCCAGGTAAAAGGGGCCGCATTTTAACCACAACATATGCAACGGGCCACAGAATATTATTACCACGTATTTGTACTATTTAATTCACTGTATTTACTAGTCCTATACTGATGTTTAATATGCTTTCTTGCTATTCATTTTTATGCATTCTAAAACATCATTAATGGATAGCGTTCGTGCTGGAAAGAATGCGGAACAGAATGATGCCGAATCGGAAAATCGTTCACATTTGTTACGCCGAAAATATTACTATATATGATTGCGTTCATAATCAAAGATGTTGGGGGCCGCAAAATATGCTTCGGTGGGCCGCATGCGGCCCGCGGGCCGCGTGTTGAGAACCAATATAGATTGTATTTTTTCTGAATTTCGAAACGCAATTATTAAAACTAGTGTAAAACATAAATCGTAACTGAGTTGTAGACTCTACGTAAACACCACTATAGTGCGACTTAGTTAAATAGTTGAACGCGTGCCGGTAACTGCATTGAGACCAGCATTGACGAATATTGGCCACCGTTGGAATTGCTATGCAAGAAAAAGCAGTCGCACCCATCACACTGAATAATTCAGTATTGTTAATCTGAATAAATGTTTGTTTGTTGTTCGTTTTCTCGAGCACTAGAAGCTAAGAGTTACCCGTTTCAAGAAAATATATAAAATGTATATTTTTAACTGTCACTGTCATTGTTGAACATGAAGGGTCGCTGAAATTTTTATTGAATTGACAGGGGTCGCGAGCACAAAAGTTTAGGGAGCCCTGATATAGCCCTGATACGGACTTAGAAGTCGCTACGACCATTGGCGCTACCAGTTCACCTTTATTCAAGACACGAAATGGTGCTCTACCGCCCACATACGGATTTAGAAATCTTATTCTGATAGGGCATTCGAAAGAGAGACCAATTCGTGTTTTGTCGAAATACCAGCTCATTAGCACCAAAAGAAGGGGCTTTAGATTTCTTTACCTCGAAGAATGTACCCTGTACTGTCTTGAAATATTCACAATCATACAACATGGAACGAATTTTCTTCGAAATGTAGCATTCAGAAATGCATCAATATTCCATATATTAAACATAAAACAGAAGTTACAGCTTATGGACTTAACGTATATAATCCAGGGTCGTTTTACTCAAGGAAAGGGGAACATTTTTCTCGCCTCTCGCCTTCGGTGCCCAGGGTAACCGCACCTTTCGTCCCCCTCTAGCTCCCGCCCCCATTTCAAGCACATACGAAAGCCACGATTACATTTTCTTTCCCCTTGACGAAGGTCGAACATTCTAGCAATAATTAAGTGACAAAAGAGATATTTCATCGGGTCAGTTACCACTTTTCTTTTGGGCTCGCCTTGTCACATTTTTCAGCCTACGACCCCCTAATATGTGCTAAAACCCCCCGACAGTCATTGAAAATGGCTGGAGTGAACAATACCCTCGTTTTTTCATTATCGTGAGTTTATTCTAGTTAAGTTTATCATTTACATCACAACAGTAGAAAAACCTTCTCAGATTCATGAATTAGGTACACCAGTAAGAAGAAAATTCCAAAGTCGAAAACCGTAAAAAAACGTAACACAACTTCATCAGTTATTTACAAAATGATTGAAACGTAGCTTATGTGAAATATCACACAATATCGTAGCAAATAAATAAATTGCGAACTTCTATCGATAGTACTGTACTAATCTTGTATCATCCAACGCAAAATTGACGTGGAACATAGAAAACTTTTTGACCCGATAAAGCAGAGGCAGTAGAAATATAGAAGTGATTTAAAACCTGTGAGAGTATGAAAAACATAAAACAAGTGTGACATTGATCTCTGTCCGAGCTTACTGTTTTTTCTTCGAAATTAATACGATTCTGCATCAAAAAAGTTTAGTACCATAAAGATTGCAGTTTACTTGACAATTATACAGCAACACTGTTATATTAACGCGGAATTTATTAATTATCTGGGTCATGAGTGGAAACCTTTTGTTCATTACACCGAATGCTAAATTCGTTACCTCGGTCATTTTATAACAGAATTAAGATAACAGTTGCTACAATGATTTGAACCGGGGAAATGTCCTGATATTGGTGAAACCAACCAATGAAGCATGTCATAACATAAGACTAGCACATAACCCGTGGTACCAGCCACACATCGCAGAAAGCTTTTGTCAAAAAAGTATGTAAGAAAGCAAGCCTTATGCGTATGAACAAGTTTTGCGTTGTTATACCACATCACTATGATTTTTCTCTGAATATCATCGTTATGGAATTGTGTGACTTTTTCTTTACAATCTTGCGCGCAATCAATATATCATTGCTTAATCAAGAGATAGTTGGCTCAGCATATAAATAGGTAATTAATGAGTAGTGGGCTATACAAAATCATCAAAGGATTATGTGTTCAAAATTACTGTTACTTTATTTAGTGTCATCCAATTCACGTAAAAAACGTTTGTCCAAAATTTTAATATACGAATAAATAGTACGTACAATTTATACCGAAAAATTTCCATCCGCTAGTTCATGGACCTACACACCCATTAAGGCGTTTGTCTTAACACTTAACACAATCAACAGAAACTAAAAGTGGTTCGGAGCTTGCTCTGCCATAAGACGAACGAATCAACGTCAAGTCAAATGGACACCAGACTTCACAATAGCTCCATGTTATTTAAGCGACTTAACACCATCCCGACTAAGAAATACATTTCTTCTCGTGTAGATGTTTGAACGCATACTGGACTGATAATAATGTGATATTCCTTTGGTGTCAGATGTTCTCAAAACCTGTGGAATTGTATCTTTTCCATGATGGCATATCTTGACTACCAGTAATCATTTCGCGACACAAAGGCAAGGAGAGCAAAATAATAAATTGAGGGAATTCACACTGTGAATTCAATTTCAAAATGTTTGGATTTTACATTTTCAAGCAATAGTTAACGTGGAATCGTTTTCGCTATGATTTATAATGGAAATAAGATATAATGTTTCCCCTGTTGCATGTTGTCTTTATTGTTACATGCTTGTGGTGTATGAAATGATGTTTGCTAAGTGAATTAAAATAGTTAGAAACTTGTACTCTACTTGAAAGACGTCATAGTGAAGCCGTTTTTTACTTTAGACATGAATAGACAGTATTTCACTATTTCGGGGTGTCAAATTATGATTACTATCTATAATAAAATTATCTATTCTGATGTACAGCGAATATGAAGCAACGAAACTGTAGTTGCTTTTGTTTAAGCTATTATGTACTCTAGCGCCATATTGTGGATGTTATTTTAGGAAAATATGTCGGTAGTAGTTCTGGCTGTTCTGTTAGTGTACTCGGCACCATATGTCGGTTTCTTCTGCATTTTCAA
>QXVX01009612.1:0-18130 GCA_013436065.1 Halocynthia aurantium | reverse complement strand
GAACAATTCCACGAAAGTCTCCTTATAATTACTTACAACCTTTCCAGATTTCGGCTTTTTAGGAGTAACCACCAAAATTAAATTCACTTCAACCCGTATGCGTCAGTGTCGGTTAATATAACTTAATTATTGTCGTCAAACGATTAAGGTGTACAGTTCGCGATAATATTTTTATCGATAATGATTTTTATCAGTAGTCTAGAATCTGGCGTCATAATAATAATCGAAAGAGCTTCACGACGTCACCGTCGACACTTTTATGAAATAAGTGTTATCATCGATATGTAGAATTGCTCAGCGGTTATCGACTAGATTTTCTAGGTGGCATTTTTGGATTCAAAAGTGAAAAATCACTACTCTTTTTGAGAGTAAACAAACTCGAAATAGGTACCATACAATATTTACTTTACAATATTTAGATAGCAAATATACAAACATGTGCAGAAAACCCTTAGGCCAGTTTTAGTCATCATCCCAGCTGCAAGGGAACCAAATATATATATATAGTATCGATGCTATAACTTTCATTTGTTAAACAATGAAACTATGCTTCAATTATATAATTTTTAACGACATCGTAGAGAGTAATCACTATGTACACGGGCGTCCGCTGGGGGAGGCAACGGGCAGCTACTTCATTTTACTAGTGCTGATAGTTTATTCACATTACTGAAAACGGTTTCTCCTACATCTTCAATGAGAAATTAAAGATTTGATTTTGACTTTATAATTATATTATAATGTTGTGTTCAAAGCGCGGTATGATAGTGGAAATATATAACTTTGATTTCCTCTGGCTAATGCAGGCAATTTTGATAATGAGTAAATGCCTACCTCGACCAGGCCTTGTCACTCTGCTAGTGTTTTATAATCATAAGGGACTACCAACGATATCCTATAGTATGAATTCGGACTATTTAAATTGGAAGGCGCACGCAACACTACACAAAGACACATTGTTCTTCTATGGTAGTGATGCTATCAAGAAATTGCAAAACAGACAGACACAATCCACTAGAACAAGAGGATCAATGAATTGTGCATCGTTAAGTACGAGATAAAATCGCCTGCCAAACACATCACGACCGCAGTGGTTTCAGGAATTTTTTATGCAAAAAAACGTATTAATAGTATATTTTATCGAAGCAATATTATACAATTCGGTATATGAACTAGAACACGTATTGCTACCATTCAGTTTATTGCGCCATCTATGTGCGCATGGTAAATCTAGGAAAATATACTGCAACCGGACAACTATTCCTTGGTCACTACTCTGAACATTCAAATATTCATTTCATCAAATATTGAACAAGCTCACAGCAAATTCCGATCAAAGCAATAATCATCTCACAATCGATTAGGGGTTACAGATCTTTTTATTGCTAATCCCAATTTAATCATAGGCTTTTTGAATTAAAGTTTATTAAACGAGAGATGCCGTTTTGGTAACTCGAATAAATGTCGTCTGCGAGGAAACACGACCGCAGGCACATTCCGCACGTGTTAAGCTTGACATTGTCCCTTCTGACAGTAAGCGCTGTTAGCGAACAACTCAAGCAACACGATCAATCTCTACGATACACTGTATAAACGTAAATAAATGTAGGTGCTAAATATTATTCGTTACTAGGTAACCCGCGTATCACGACATGCTGTTTATAGATCGGTAGCGGAAAGTATAAACATATTGTACAACTATTTTGTTTGTTATGCACGGACGTATATGAATCATATGTATTATACGCTCCAGTAAGCTAGGAAACCGTCTAGTAAATTTATCTGGTTGCCAATATTGAGCCTGTTACTAACGAGATCACCGACTTTATAATAATTTGAAAATACAAAGCCAATCACGATCGAAACCAATCAGTAGAAATTATTCCTTCATTTAACACGGCAACGAAGCATTTAGTGTTTTTTTTGGGCGTATACTGGTTTGGAAATCACATGAAATTAGCGGTTGCAATTTTACTGCTACTATACGCTTTTGCCACAGTTGTGGTAGCTGCGGTCAATAGGTAATTTGGAAAACCTCAAAATTGGTCTAGCACTCGATTTGCATAAGAAATCGATTGTAGATTCAATTTCTTTATATTGGTAATATATCTTTGTATTCCTTATTATTATACTACTGGGATTTTTTTAACAAGCTTAAAGTCTCCTTGCTCACTCTTTGATAAACCCGACAAAAATAAGGAAGAACAGTAAAGCCAGGCCACTTGGGATCGTCAGAGCCTCCCACCTATCTTGCTGGGCTGGGATGATAACGAAGTTCTGAATTTTTTGTGACTTATCATTTATTACCTTTTAGCAACCACCTTTATGTAACTATTATTTCGATAGTATCATTATCAAACAGTATCGTTTTGCCCTTCAAAATGCAAAACATTAAGTGATAAGGGTAACTACAGTCGCAAATAGTAAGGACCTTACACTTAAGCATGTGGATTGTCAACTTGACTTGATTTGACTGAAATCATTATTAATAAAAGCCGACACTCGAGAACGTCGACATAAAACCATAGACCGGGGATCATTTAATGGGGTGAACTCGAACTTATGCACTAAGAATATCAATGCGAGTTAGATGTGGGTAGTTGTTGATGTGGTATCTTGATTATATCTAAACTTTGTGACGTGAAATATAGTCAAAAAACCCCTAGGAAAATTTCTAAATTTCTAGGAAAATTCACATCAAGGTTCATGTTGCCAGTTTGACTTAAAATCATTTTCGGAGTATCAAAATCACTTCAAAGTCTACTCCATACGTTAATTTATCTTCACATGCGAAATAAGACTACTTTTCCCGAATCAAGGGCGCATTATAAATAATTATAATGAGAAGAATGATTATCCATAATGTGCGCAAACGTGGAAACTTATGGCGGTTTGAAGTGTGGCTTCCTCGGCTAATTTTTATCTTAAAGACCTGCGCACGAGATCGTTTTAGCTTTAATTATACTCTATTCAGGAAAAGTGCCTTTTTAGGTTCAGACGCTACACAGCCGCGCCTTAACTGTGCTACTAAGCTCTGATTTAATACGCTCTTTTTCAAAACTGATCTATTTTAAAACTGCTCAACAGGATAAAAAATAGCGCGATAGCTATCGATGGATCTGTATACCTAACTTTGCATTCCAGGTATGGACTGGGCCAGAGTCGAGTAATAGGGTATTAGGGAATATTACATACAATAAAATTCTATTAACGGTCAAGTCCACTGTCAACTCAGTTTATGAATATAGACCAGGGCTTCCCAACGGGGTACACAGCGGGATAAAATGGCAAAAAAAAAAAAAATGATAAACTGAATATACGAAATAGGGATGTGGTATCCTTGTACGCTTTTATCAAATACTAAGTACACTAAGATCAAATAGTTATATTAAGCAGCAAGTAGTATATTTTAATCATCCCCAAAAAATCCTGGCTAAATCAGCGCTTGGGGGTCCACAGCGAAAAAAAATTGGGGAGCCCTGATATAGACTATAAAAAATGGAGAGCTAGTGTTAAATACACATGACAAGTACACGAATGTTCGAAAATCATTTGCGAGCAGTTGACAATTTTTCAAGGACCGTTATCAATGTATGCTATCTATTCGGTGTACAGTCGTCCCTCGCTATATCGCAGCTCACTTTTTGCAGTTTCACTACATCGCGAATTTTCAAATAATATTGTATTGTATGTATTTTAATGTACTATCGGATGTATTTTATTTCATGATAAATGCCGTGCTGTACATTACTACTATCTTTAAGCTAAAAGTTTTTTAAATTTTATATAACAGGTCAAATGATTGTGGAAAGGTTAATAAGGTAAATGATTATGAATGATTTATAATGGTTCAAAATACGTTAAAATATTTTCAAATAGTTAAATCAATATGTGGTTTCTACTTCGCGATTTTCACCTATAGCGGGAGGCTCTGGAACGTAATCCCCGCGATAGGTGAAGGATTACTGTATTTAAGGGGAAATCCATCGAACAATAAATATAAAATGCCTAAATGAATACTTTTGTGTTTACTCCAATTCTTATAGGTCGGAAACTTATTTTTTTACTCACTTTTTCCAAATCCGAGCAGTATGTCAACCTTCGTCATAGGTGAAACATTATCTTCGCGAAAGTTCCGTGGTAACACCTCACTCCACATACGAAACGCGAGCTTAACAGTAAACCAAATTTCGTTTGATGTCATGAATGGACGATGGGTCGGCCACTCCTCAACCTAAACACGGATTTAATTGTAATAAAGCATTGTTTACGGACAAAACTTTATTCTTAGACGTGAAGAATTAACGCGCATACCAGTCTCCAAGTAATCACCGGCTTGGGATACGCCATGAGCCAGCCGTTCGTTTTACCGTAGAAGTAGGCGTTCGATCTTTTGCGCCTTTCTCGACGGCCTTCCAGTTCTATCCGCTTGACGAGATGAGGAACGCTTCGCGTGGGAGTGGGGGGACGAATCTTGGAAACCATTTTTTCGAAAGTGTTGCTTTTGGTGGCATTCATTTGAGAAAATTTTTCTTTCCGAAGCACTTCCAGAATTCCTTCCAGGCTATCAACTCTGTGATATGAAAATAATGCGACCTAAAGCTTGGTAACTACCTCTACAATTGCAATAGTATTAACAGTATATGAAGCCCTTAGAGCTTAGAGTGTTGTAATTAGTATCAGTGGACAACTCTATTTGACTACAGACTGAGACTGGAGTTGACATGAAAGGTGTTTCTTTACACGACTAATGACTGTACTTAATTTCATAAGGGTCAAGATGCAATAAAGAATAAAACATGTGCAAAGAAAAACCCGGGACGCACTCTGTTTGGGTACAGAAGGAGTAAAATCCTACTTACAATGGCTTTAACGCCCCTAGCGACCGAATTGGGAATCTGCATATATATCTAGAAATTTTCCGGGCAAAAAAATGATATATACGAGAGAGATATGCCTTCAATCCTGCTGGTATAAATATATATTTATGCTATTTCTGACAATCGACAAGGCTTTCAGAGAAAAAATATAAAAATATAGGATTTGATCAAGTAGGCTTAAGCGAATGACTCAACTTTTGTGACCCGAATGAAACACTGCAGTCCTGAATGAAATGGATAACAAACTCGGCTAGAAACTGTAAACGCACTTGATGACTTCTAATCCAATGAGAACCTATTTGGAATCTGCTTATTTATTCCGGTCGTGACTGCTTTCGACAAACGCCAATCAATCAAGTATCACGACAAATTTATCGGTATCAAAAGGTCAATGGCTAATTTACAGTACTGTATCTTTAGCCTCACTCTATTTTTCAGCTCTTGATGTGCAAGTTTCCAGTGAGTATATTTTTAAATATATTGATTTACGGCTATTGGTAACTAGTTGAAATTTACTTTGGCTGAGGCAAAAACACGAACCCAGCAGTGCTAAGATTCAATTTCCATCAATTACGAACCCACTAGTCCAGTCAGTCAGTATTACCTTCTGCAAACGGGATACATATATATAATTAGCGAGAAGGTTTGTTTGGCTTGACACAAAGCTATCATTTATGAATGGATCTTTACCAAATTTGGCAAGGATATCCTCATACATCCCAGAATACTAAGCATAGCCATGCTCGACAAAAGGTTATTCTGTTAGGTAATATGTTATTACAGTACTGAAAGCAAAATCCTACCTTTCGTCGGGTTCCACAGCTTCCGAAATAGGAGAATCTCCGATGTCTTTAAAATTAAGGTGTCGTGCTCGGAAATCTTCAAAGTACTCGGGAAAAGAAGCCATGTCGATATTCTGATAGTAATCAGGAGTACCCGTCGAAAATTCATCCACGGCTGGTTCCGTTACTTCTTCAAAAGCCGCTTCCACTTCTTTTCCCTCCATGGACCTCTTTCTGCGGGATAATTCGTCATCTTGCGATTCATCCGGATCTTCCCCAGATAAATCGTCGAATATCGACGTGGTAGTGAACTCAGATTTTTCAGACGCTGTTGTCTCTTCGGGAGTCTTTGTGGGAGAGGTGGTATAGTTACTCGGATCCTCAAACACTACGCTTGTAAAGTTTATCCAAATTGCAGAAGCTGTTGTTAGTATGCTGTTCGTCGTACGATTTAGCCACTCACTCGTCGTCGTCGTCGGATTGACAGTACTGGTCACTGCGGTTGTTGTAGTAGTCTCTGATTCTTGAAAGATTAGAGTTCTGTTCAGCTTTACTTTTGCTGTTCTATCGGGTACACCACATCTAAAATGAAATTGAAAACTGAATTGTACTATACGGTATTTTAGCAAGTACTATTAAATGAAGGTACACCAACAAAGTAGAGCAATATGATTTTGATATTTGCAAGAAGGAAGAGTAAACATGCTACATTAATGGGAATGTTATTGTATATGCACAAACCCCTCTATATCGTGGTCGCCCGGGACCGGTTCCAAATTTATATACATTATTAAATACACATAAAATTAATACGCCATTTTCAATAATTCTCATCTTTTCGAATAAGGACTCGAATAAGAGAGATTCTTTTAATCACTGCGTAGTTCTAGTATTTGCCTGTCAATTCCATAGTGTGGAAAATAGCAGACGTAGGACAAGGCTCAAAGTAGAATAATTTTAATACAGATGCACTGATTATTCGGCTTTTAATTACAGTTTTAACAACTCATTTTCAATTTACCTTATTATAATCATTCAAGTTTTTATATCACATCAGTAATAAGGCTAATCCAAAATATTCCGATATCTTGAAAGTTAAGACCACAAAATCAGGAACTCTTTTTCCTTTGTATTAAATAGTCGTATTATTAGTTTGTTTATTTCCTACCTTGGTCGCCCCATGTATGATCTGGTATCTTCGTCCAGTTCTCCCGTTGTATTGAGTCCATTAATTCTCTGGTATTTCAACAACGCTCTTTCGTATTCCTCTGCGCTAATGTCAACATAGGAGTTGTAAATATAATGCTCCCTGGGAACCTCCTCTTTCTCCCCGCTTCCTTCCAATCGGTCCGCAAAGCTGTCGTCCGAACCATCCACAGAAACTTCATCGTCGTAGAATCGTGGAGAAACCGAGCTCCATTCTGCCGGTTTCACATAGCCAAATTTTCCTAAGAATTCCTGCAAAATATTGACCGTATTTATAATTTTCAGTGACGGCAATTTGTCTATACGAAATTCAAGGTTTCTTAACGTTTATAATTTTCTTTTGCAATGTTATAACCGGCATAAAACGGGATATTCCTAATCATTTATCATGTACAGGCACGTCTCACTTAACAGGTATTGTTTAAACGCCATCATCGTAACACGATAATGTTTAAAAGTTACCAAATATCAGTTTTATAATGAAGGAATCATCTGAATAAAAAAATTCATAAAGATCCAAAGGAAACATTTGAGGCCGTATTTTGGTAGTGGTAATAACGGTCGCAGTTTCGGGCGGTTGTCACACGTGAGGAAGACGTTTATTTGAATTTTGAGGCGAAGAGGATTTCAAATTCCAGTACAATGACGATACCCGCATACAAAGTGCAGTTGCTAAAGGTCGCCACACTTGAATTACCACA
Source organism: Halocynthia aurantium (assembly GCA_013436065.1). Taxonomy (NCBI): domain Eukaryota; kingdom Metazoa; phylum Chordata; class Ascidiacea; order Stolidobranchia; family Pyuridae; genus Halocynthia; species Halocynthia aurantium. The sequence goes on along the minus strand of QXVX01009612.1, from coordinate 10,561 downwards.
CGAGACAAAAAGTGAGTTGCTTGCTTTGCGGTTATTGCGCAATTAATCCCAGTGTGATAACGTGTAATCGGAAGACAACCTAATTACCGGTTGTCAATTACTCGCTGAATCAACTTGACATTTACAGCTTCGTTACAAAGCCATGTCTATAAAACTGCAGGGAGAGAATGATGCATTCACACATTCATCCAACCGAATAAATAAACTTGGAATGTAGGTCACCAAAAAGAATGTGGTGAAAAGTATTTCGGCGCCTGAAATTGGTATTTCGCGAAATAATTAAACCGGATTTTAAAACAACGGATGAGACTGTTGAGCGACTTCCGTCCGACCTTTCAATAGCCAGTATTGGATGGACAACAATTATCGAATCTAAACAAACTGCAAGTTATTCTGGTAACCATGAGCGATCAGCAAATACGCCATAATTGCTGTTTTATCTACCCAAACTACTTCAACTGTTACCGGTGAAGTATCAGGAAGGTCGTTTTCATTAAAAAACATAATTTCAGCACTTATAAGTGTTACATGGTACCTATAGCACCGGGGCGGTATCACCCACCTGCAAGAGATTTGAAACACAATACTATGCTTTGTTGGAATTCAGCAGTACTACTTGGATATAGTACAATAAACGGTAGGTCACCATAGTACTGTAATGGCATTTGTGGAAGGTGTGTTTGATAGAAATGTGTTTTACAGGTTAACATCTTCTCTATAAAAACGCAATCAATATGTTACTTGAATATACTATATAGCGGTTGTAGGGCGATGGGACACTTAAGCTTTCAGGCTATCATTCTTCTAGGTTTACTGGCAGCAAGCACTGCTAGCAAGTGACAGGATAACGGACTTGGTTTCGGAACCATTTGATATTGTTTATTAATAAATATTCCATTAGCGCTTCCGATTGCCAATTCTTCAAGAAATAATAAAATACGGTACCTAATCCTTTTAGTAATGTGGACATATACATACTCCGCGATATTTGAATATGGGTTCAAAATGCAGTTTGGAAATGATATGACAGATTCCTGAATGTATTTGATAACGTCTCAAAATTTCGAGAGTCTTTTAAACTAAGCTGAGCTAAGCAGTGCAAATGCTCTAAGTTAGGAGTATTGGATTACACGAAGTATCACGGCTGTGACAATCACTAAACGCTCGGCTCGCGTGACAACTATCGTCCACGGAAAAATTATTCAAATAGTTTCATCATATAGATGTTATTGCTAAAACAACATAGTCTTGGGAGCACTTTGAAGGTGAAGAACTGAATGCAATGCAGTGATATTATGATGTACGGACAACAAAAAAGCTAGTCAAATCTTGAGTGATACGACAACGCATATATAGATATTCTCTACCCTACTTCTTCGAAAACACATTATTAATATTGTTTCTTCTAGTGAGGAAAGGATTTCGTAAAAATATTCTGGAAGAAAAATAAATATAGTAGAATTAAAAATAGTGTCTAGATGAGACATTCGGAACCCTTGATTCTTTGTATAAATTTCAAATTTATGGTGATAATAGGTAAAGCCACATCCTAACAAATTTTCCTATTACATGGATCGTACGAGGACGACTTGACACATGCCGCAAACCGCAAAACTACCTTGGATTAAATTGGAATTGACCTATAAGCTGTATTTTGTTTTTTCTGTCACGTTTTGCCTGCTATTCAATTCGTACGATTCCCCAGCAATGCAGTGTTGTTTTCGAATGAGTTAAGATGATACCTCAACCCAGCTAACAATTATAAATGAATACAGAAATAGGCTAAAAAATCAATATCGCTGCGCTTAAATGTAAATAAAATTAATTTTCACGTACATATAAAGCTTTATGAGTTTACTGAAACTTGCGCTGTTAGCCGAAAGTTAAGTCTACATTCTGCTTCGAACCGATCAAAGTCTTTCGAGAATGAAGGTTCGAGTCGAGTTTATTTTCGTTATTAAAGTCAAGTCATTAATATGCTTAAGGCAAATGTTACGGCCCTGCCAATATAAATGTACAATATATATTAGTCTTATATTTATGTGCAGTGGTTCCGTGCATATTGTCAGAATAATTGGATAAGAATAATGGTGCAGTGGTTCCGTGCATATTATCAGAATAATGGGAAGCATTATGACAACTTTCTGAAGAAGGGACAATGAATTTGCCTATATTCGCGCCAATACTCTTCCTGAGTTAAAGTAATATCTCATGAATCGAATCTCAAGTCGACAAGTCGAGTCACTCGGCGGTGATCACTTGAGTTTCCTTGATAATGCAAACATAATATAGCATACCTGTAGGTTGTTATGTNATGACGATACCCGCATACAAAGTGCAGTTGCTAAAGGTCGCCACACTTGAATTACCACACGAGACAAAAAGTGAGTTGCTTGCTTTGCGGTTATTGCGCAATTAATCCCAGTGTGATAACGTGTAATCGGAAGACAACCTAATTACCGGTTGTCAATTACTCGCTGAATCAACTTGACATTTACAGCTTCGTTACAAAGCCATGTCTATAAAACTGCAGGGAGAGAATGATGCATTCACACATTCATCCAACCGAATAAATAAACTTGGAATGTAGGTCACCAAAAAGAATGTGGTGAAAAGTATTTCGGCGCCTGAAATTGGTATTTCGCGAAATAATTAAACCGGATTTTAAAACAACGGATGAGACTGTTGAGCGACTTCCGTCCGACCTTTCAATAGCCAGTATTGGATGGACAACAATTATCGAATCTAAACAAACTGCAAGTTATTCTGGTAACCATGAGCGATCAGCAAATACGCCATAATTGCTGTTTTATCTACCCAAACTACTTCAACTGTTACCGGTGAAGTATCAGGAAGGTCGTTTTCATTAAAAAACATAATTTCAGCACTTATAAGTGTTACATGGTACCTATAGCACCGGGGCGGTATCACCCACCTGCAAGAGATTTGAAACACAATACTATGCTTTGTTGGAATTCAGCAGTACTACTTGGATACAGTACAATAAACGGTAGGTCACCATAGTACTGTAATGGCATTTGTGGAAGGTGTGTTTGATAGAAATGTGTTTTACAGGTTAACATCTTCTCTATAAAAACGCAATCAATATGTTACTTGAATATACTATATAGCGGTTGTAGGGCGATGGGACACTTAAGCTTTCAGGCTATCATTCTTCTAGGTTTACTGGCAGCAAGCACTGCTAGCAAGTGACAGGATAACGGACTTGGTTTCGGAACCATTTGATATTGTTTATTAATAAATATTCCATTAGCGCTTCCGATTGCCAATTCTTCAAGAAATAATAAAATACGGTACCTAATCCTTTTAGTAATGTGGACATATACATACTCCGCGATATTTGAATATGGGTTCAAAATGCAGTTTGGAAATGATATGACAGATTCCTGAATGTATTTGATAACGTCTCAAAATTTCGAGAGTCTTTTAAACTAAGCTGAGCTAAGCAGTGCAAATGCTCTAAGTTAGGAGTATTGGATTACACGAAGTATCACGGCTGTGACAATCACTAAACGCTCGGCTCGCGTGACAACTATCGTCCGCGGAAAAATTATTCAAATAGTTTCATCATATAGATGTTTTTGCTAAAACAACATAGTTTTGGGAGCACTTTGAAGGTGAAGAACTGAATGCAATGCAGTGATATTATGATGTACGGACGCCAAAAAAGCTAGCCAAATCTTGAGTGATACGACAACGCATATATAGATATTCTCTACCCTACTTCTTCGAAAACACATTATTAATATTGTTTCTCTAGTGAGGAAAGGATTTCGTAAAAATATTCTGGAAGAAAAATACATATAGTAGAATTAAAAATAGTGTCTAGATGAGACATTCGGAACCCTTGATTCTTTGTATAAATTTCAAATTTATGGTGATAATAGGTAAAGCCACATCCTAACAAATTTTCCTATTACATGGATCGTACGAGGACGACTTGACACATGCCGCAAACCGCAAAACTACCTTGGATTAAATTGGAATTGACCTATAAGCTGTATTTTGTTTTTTCTGTCACGTTTTGCCTGCTATTCAATTCGTACGATTCCCCAGCAATGCAGTGTTGTTTTCGAATGAGTTAAGATGATACCTCAACCCAGCTAACAATTATAAATGAATACAGAAATAGGCTAAAAAATCAATATCGCTGCGCTTAAATGTAAATAAAATTAATTTTCACGTACATATAAAGCTTTATGAGTTTACTGAAACTTGCGCTGTTAGCCGAAAGTTAAGTCTACATTCTGCTTCGAACCGATCAAAGTCTTTCGAGAATGAAGGTTCGAGTCGAGTTTATTTTCGTTATTAAAGTCAAGTCATTAATATGCTTAAGGCAAATGTTACGGCCCTGCCAATATAAATGTACAATATATATTAGTCTTATATTTATGTGCAGTGGTTCCGTGCATATTGTCAGAATAATTGGATAAGAATAATGGTGCAGTGGTTCCGTGCATATTATCAGAATAATGGGAAGCATTATGACAACTTTCTGAAGNAGTTCCTCCTTGTAATCAGGAGTGTATTTGTAGTGGTTCACACGACAGAGTAAGAAACAAACTAACAATAATCTCTCACCACACCAACAACCGCAACCACAGTTGTGTTTATTTATTAGTTGTGTCACAGTTTTGTTTATTTTCGTACCTCCCCGGAAAGGTTCGCTATAACGGACAAACGGCTATAACGGACAACCGCCCCCCCTATTAGTCCGTTATATCGAGGATCAACTGTACATATAAAGCTTTATGAGTTTACTGAAACTTGCGCTGTTAGCCGAAAGTTAAGTCTACATTCTGCTTCGAACCGATCAAAGTCTTTCGAGAATGAAGGTTCGAGTCGAGTTTATTTTCGTTATTAAAGTCAAGTCATTAATATGCTTAAGGCAAATGTTACGGCCCTGCCAATATAAATGTACAATATATATTAGTCTTATATTTATGTGCAGTGGTTCCGTGCATATTGTCAGAATAATTGGATAAGAATAATGGTGCAGTGGTTCCGTGCATATTATCAGAATAATGGGAAGCATTATGACAACTTTCTGAAGAAGGGACAATGAATTTGCCTATATTCGCGCCAATACTCTTCCAGAGTTAAAGTAATATCTCATGAATCGAATCTCAAGTCGACAAGTCGAGTCACTCGGCGGTGATCACTTGAGTTTCCTTGATAATGCAAACATAATATAGCATACCTGTAGGTTGTTATGTCAGGCAGCTTTACAATAAATAAAGCGTTCCTATTTTTGGGTTACAGTTCATAGAAAAGGACATGTTTCTCAGGTATGTAGACAAACCGCGAATGGATTAAAATTTCAGTGTCTCCACTGGTTCCTTATTCATAAAAATGTAAAAAATACTACGATGGCTATAGACAACTAGGAAAACAGACACCACCATTCACAAAATGCGTGACATCCTCACACGATTGTACTCTGTGTTGCCCCGAATGACACCAAAGCGTGATGAGCGTATATAGTAGTTCCTTTCTCATCGAACAGCATAAACAATAAACTTGGGGGCGTACCTTCGTGGAATTTACATAAGATCAAAAAATGAAAGCTAAAATATAGAATTAATACCTTTGCAAACAAGTCACTGTCTTCCACTGCGACGTCGACCACTTCTGGATTGTCACTTCGAAATTCTGATTCCGATTCTGATAGGTACATCGTCGTGCGAACGTCTATGGGAAGTGCAGCGACATGGCGTGATAGAAGCGATGTTAATAGTATGGCGATCACCAAATGATGTGTCTTCGTTAGGGTCCATAGACGCGATGAATAGCCGCATTGTAGTTTTATTGAACTTCTGTTCTTTCTAGGCGACCCGTTTTTGTATTTATGCCAAGAACCGAGCGTCTGTAAGCTAATGTCCGGTTTTGGAAATGTACTTTCCATGGCGGAAAACGGAGGTTTTACGTGAGGTATTTGATATCTGGTATAACATGTACAACAGTTCTCTGACGGCATTGCAGCACGTTGATCTATCTCTTCTGCCCAACCACCGTCGGTGCAATGAGAGACTGACGGAGTGGTATACACGTTATTGTTAAAGTTCTGAGTAACATCTAGGAATACAGACGGCGCGGAACGGGTTGAAGTCTTGATATTCTTTCGTTTTTTACTGCTTACGTCATTGCGATCCATTAGGAATCTCTGAAAAAAATGGGCATATGTAAAGTAAATTAACTATGCAAATTGCAAATAATTGAATTCAATTTCTATAGTAATTTCTCGAATGCAAAAGCAGGCCTGACTGTCTAACGAACACTCAAGAGTTATTTGATGTTATCTTGCTAGGTGAAACGATTTGGAACCACAGAAAATTACATCCTCCAATTTCAAAAGTTTCATCTTTACATATAAAGCACTGGATTCTTTTACAATATTCAAATGAGTGCATCTATTTTCGGTGACCTTTCAAAATACATCACAAGCATATTAGATGGTTACATGTAATTTACATATTGTGTTAGTGCACACATTTCAAATACACCGAATTTATTTTGGGTGGTTTCCATAGCAGAAAAATTACATATTCTATTTTGTATTCACGACTTATTAATAATTAATAGGATAGTATTTCAACTGCAGTACACCACTTTAATATAAGCTTATATCATCCTTTCTTTCTAATGGAAATAATCATATGATACAGTACTTGTAAGAGTTAAATAACATCCAGTCTAAACTACAAATGACATTTCAAATATACAGGATAGGATGCAAAGGAGAATATACAAGGGCGAATTAGTTACACATGGTGCACGATCAAGAAATAGCGTCCTTTTCAACCCTCACCCCACTTAGAACCCAATTTCCCCCCTTAAACCACCAAGGTGCCACATAAACATGGATACCATAGACAAGACTTATAGGGTTAGAATATTGGGTTTTAAAAAAATTGTAAAAATTATTTTACGTTGGCTGCCTCAGTGCTTATTTTCCTCTATGAATAATTTACCCCTGACCTGTTGCATATTGCATTTTTTGGTAAGGGAGTTTATATATACATCTCCTATAGGGGCGACCGATGGGTATAATAAAATTGTGATGATTGAGAATTCGAGGCAGATGTGTGAGAGTTTATCTATTACTAACTCGATAACTTACTAACTTACTAACTTACTAACTCCTCATCATAACTTAAAAATATATGGATAGTTTGAAATGCTCTCAGTTTCTTGAAATTCGTGTACAAGTATAGAACAGTATCCTAATATTCCTCCAAAACAATGGTTCTCAGCGTACGACGTCACATTCCTTCCCTTGCGATCCCAAGATCTCCCAATTCCTCCCCATTTTAAGCAACTATAACCATGTAAGTCTACGCAATGTACTACAATTAGGATTGAAACCTTAATTCGTACTTTGCCCTTATAGTAGTAATATATATGTACACGGTGCATTTTCTTCCAGTTTAGAGATGCTCCCCTACTTAAATTCCTCTCTTGAGAGCCAAGCTCCTTCCGTTTGAGAATAACTGCTCTAAAAATCATACTTTTTTTATTATTATGCTTCGAGGTATATATTCGTTATATTGATTTCCACAGTTTGATATTCATTACATAATCCTGATCAGAAAACAATATTTCCGCGTGATGTCAAATATCGCGATCTAATCCCGAAACTATGTACTTCTCTGGTATTGTGCTGTGAGCCATTCGATTCCCAGGAATTTATACAGCTATCGGATTGCCACATCTACCTTGGAGATCGATATCGAGAAAACAAAGTACTGCTAGGTGGCGAAAAAGTAGAACCACGCATTTAAAAATAACCTGGTGTTAAGATAGGGAGCTGGTCATTGTTAAAATTATATTGAATTAATTTTATTCCATACACTGTATATATATTTTGTTTTCGTTCTATTTATACTAGATGAAGAGGCGTTTTCAGTTTAAAAATACCGTGCGTAACTGCAGTCGGATAACCCTAGTAATAGCCCTATCGACTTCTTAGCCTTAATCATTCTCCAAATGTTTTTTTAATACGAAGCCAAATTATTTAAAGTTGTCCCACCTCGTTTGTTGGTCACCTATTCATTAAATATTTAACCCGTTACTTCACGCCGTTAACAGAACTTGAACTTTAGAAGGAATATCAATGAGTAAAATTACGGGTTAAAAATTACGTATCTTAGCAGTAAATAGTCAACGTAAATAAATAGATCGAAAATAATACATATTATTTATATATACCCAACTCCGTTGCCTTTCGGCTTTTATGGAAGTCTATTTTATAACAATCAATATTAAAATAGTATCGAATGATTCATTAAAATAATATCAGTAATTTTCCTATATAATAATATCCTATAAATATTAGTCATATTTTTTTGCCTGATTTTCGACATCTTTTTAAACACTTCGGGTTTTTAGTTTGATGTATGCGACATTTAGGCTTAGTAAGTGCTAGTTAATAATTCTTGTTACCCACCTAATACTCGAATACATTGATATAATACGGAGTGCTTTTCGTACGGTACAGTAGAAGGCAATTTCTCATCTAAAACAGTGTTATTTTCTTAAGATTCTCTCGCAACGCGACGTGTTTTCAACGAGATGCTAGATTTGATTGTCAACTATTCCCATTTGGTTTGAAAAACCTGAAAATATCTCTACGCTTTTGCCTTTAAAACTCAACAGTTGTAAACGACTCTGCAGAACGGAAATCTGCGCACACTCTTGTAATGCTAAAAGCCGTGAGATACAAAATCGCTATTTGAAGACGCAGGGTGCTGATGCTATGCTACAGAGCAGCAGCAATATTTGTCGGACGTCTCAATATCTTCCTTCTCGCCCCGAGCGTTGAAATATTTGTTATTGGTATTCAATAGTGTGCGGTATGGTATGTTGGCACGAAGAACATGCCCGTTAGTGACTTTGAGCCAAATCAGTTTCAATACTATAAGCTGACTGAAAAAGACAACCTGCAAATCTAGATATAAACCTTTATCGTAGAGTAGCGAAACGAATATACAGGCCTAGCAGCGAGGAAGCATGTAATATACATGTTAAGTACAAACACTGTAATGTACTACTGTATTCTATCTCGATCTGATTGAAACTTTAAATATGCGCGACTCTGCAGTCATAATATTGGAATGGAATTACATTTCATTAGCGCATTTATTCCTTTTTTCTAAACCGTTCGTGTTAGCGTAAGCTTTAAAAAGATATATACTGTTTACAGTGTCGGAGGTACATTCTCCATTCTGAATGAGCGACATTCGGCGAACATACATGTCCTTTATCCCTGAATTAAACGTATCGAAACCATGAAACTGATCGGAAAGCCTATAACTCGCTTAAGGTTCCATGATTACCTCTGTGAAGATGAATTCGAGCCGCCACAGTAAAGATATCGGGTAATACGTATAAAGTTTTTTCGGGTGACGTCTCTGGTCGGAAAAATATTCAAGTCATGAAAGTTAATTAGACTCAATGCCTGGAGGTCATAAACGAAGAAAACGCTATTAAAACACGCGGAGAACATCCTAACATTCGGGCGCAAACGGGTATAGGTCACTTTACTCTTTGAAGGACAGGATACCACAACTTTCTGTTGAACTATAATTATGCAAAGACGGTGACCTAGTTCTGGCACATAGCTAGATATGTTGAACTTTTCCAATTCGTTTGAGATCTACACAAACTACACAAACACAAGTTCATGGGGAATATTAGGTTTGGTATCAGTAAAATCTTATCGAGAATCTACAAACAAACAACAAACTCATGATACTATAACAATGATAACAACAAACTCATGATACTAAAATATATTACGGTTCAGCCCTTTCTTTGATCGCTTTCTAAATCCTATCAATGCTAAGCTGGTTAATTGTTAACTAAAATACAACATGACTTCCTACACTGCGTGAACAGAAAACTCAATAAAAATTCAAAGAAACAAAAACTTCATAACTCACAGTTGATACAATCCCAAGTAAATTCCGAAAAGTTTTCTAGATTACAGAAGCAATCTGTCGTCGTAACAGTATTGATATAATTCGTCAGCTCAACTGATGATGTTCAAGAAGTCGATCGCGTCAGGCGCTTTATATCAACTGCTATATTCGTCCTTTTGTTCGGACGTCGTCAATGGAGAATGGTTTCATCGAGCATAAGGGGAAAATGAACAGATCTCAGTAACTTAGAACTGCTTTTTAATGTTTACTCTGAAAAGTATATTGCAGTAGTTAAGAACTGGCTGAATACTACGAACACAAAGCTCCATTCTACGTTCAGGAGTAAGCGGTGATATAAATGGTAGATTACTGAATATAAGCGTCTATGTCGAACCAGAAACGATGGATTACAGGACAACGTCATAATCTTTTTTCAAGAATAATTATCAACAGTGTTACTTATCCAAAGTAATCTCTAACCGTGCGTAAATTGACGTCATCAATGGACGAGAAACGAGAAATCCAGAAAACAGCGTGTGTCGTGAAAGAAGTTATTACTCTCTTCCAAAAGCATTTTTTTCGGTAAATAGAAAGAAAAATCAAGCTTATTTAACAAAATA
>QXVX01009605.1:0-17102 GCA_013436065.1 Halocynthia aurantium | reverse complement strand
GAGACAACAGAAAAGTCAATAAACATTTACACACCTTTTCTCATTTCCTCCAGATCCAACTTCATACTTTCGATCTCAAGTTTGGCTGAAGTGACCTTCTCCGTCAGATCTTGCTCCTTGGAAACACTGTCTTTAACAAGTCCCTTTGTATTCTGAGAAGCAGAGAAAGTATTTCACTCATTGATTCAAAAACTAACTTCTTCGAGATAATACCTCCAATTCTTTTTCCAAGTTCTTATTTTTCATCAGTAGTTCAACTTGCTTCTTTTCGTATTGCTCCTGGGCCTGATCTAGCTTTGCAGAGGAATACTTTGCCATGGAGTTGAGCCTGGTCCTCTGCTCGTCTTCCATTATTTCTATGGTACTCTCGATATGTTCTTGACGATCTTTTTCCATCTCATCGATGCGATTTTTATAGCCCTTCGCAACCTCGAAACGAGCTTCCATTTCGCTCTGTAGACGGGACCTCTCTTCCTGGTTCAGGGCTTCCTTCAGCATACTGATAATCTTGCGAAATTTGGTCTGCGATTGAATTAAAATTAGATTAAACTTAAACATGAAAATCTTGTGTGGAATGATTCCAATCTCCACCTCTTTATTCCGCCAGTACTCCACATCCAACTCAGTCAGGGTCTCCTCTTCTGACTCGCTTTCTTCGTCTGAATATTCCTCTGACTCAGAAGCACTCACCTCCTCTTCTTCTTCTTCCTCCTCTGCAGAACAAGTATATACACCATCAGTCAAAATATATATTTTTATAGGTTCAATATTTCCACCTTTAATTGGAGTTGATCCACCAAATTCCCAGCAGATGGTAGCTCTCGGTTTCTTCGAGAGTATCATAGTTTTTTGTTTCATTTCGACAACCATAGTTGCTCGTGATTTCTTCACCGCTACCGAATCCTTCCTCTTGTTTATTGTCTGAACCTTTTTGAGTAAAAACAGGGATAAGAATGGTGTAGGCATGGACATCGTTTACTTGTTAAAACGATTATATAAAAATTGAAATCGTTCTCCTATGTATCACCCACTTCTCTCGTAATCGCCGAAAACTTTAGCACGTGTGCCGTTTCGTCGAATGAAGAAGCGCACATGTTGGCGTTGATTATCATGCACGCCCTTCCTTGCCCGAGCAGAAAGTTTTGAAATAGCCGGGTCAGTTTCGATTCACGGAATGGAACCACCCTCTGGCTCTCTATTAACATACAACAAATGGGACAGTTATTATTGCTATTGAATCCTTGATGGTGTATCAAAGACATGAACCTTCGTTGTACAATAAATAGATTACGTTTCTCATTCTTGTGAGTTTGATTGTATCTCAAAGCTTCGATGCACATGCCCAGTTTCATCAGGGAAGTATTGATCCGGCTCGCTTCCTTGAGTCGTATTCCATCCTCCCTTGTTTTGTTCGTTCGCTCTGATCCAGCAAGGTCACAGAACGAAATCCTGGCATGGTGGAAGAGAAAAGTTTGAATTCATATTTAATAATGGACAATGAACTTTGACCTCTAAATTTTCATATCTCCAACCCCTCTCATTGTAATTTGAATAAATATCAATAAATATAATATAGTTTTGATATTATTTAAAAGCAAACAACATCATACAAAGCATTTCATCACTGCCAACGTGAATCATGCTACTTTATAGAACCCTATCCTGTTAAAGTTTGGATATAAAGGCTATAGCTATTACTGTTACCTCCCTCAAACCACTTAAAATTGAGAATATTACTGCCGTCTGTGGGAAAAATGTAAAACTATAGGTGCAATGATGATTGTAGTCATGTGAAAATTTGACGCAAGAACGGCTGAGAGCTGTGGATCATTTTCCTACAATTCTAGGATTGAAATTTACATTTAAAAAAAGTTTTTTGTACCGGACCAGACTCTAGTTTCCCAAAAATTCCCTCTCCCCTTCACAGCACCAGTGCAATATAAATAAGAACAGTATAAAATGTATCTATGATAGAGAATAATGATAAAAAAATAACAAAGACAGTACTTGGAGACTCTTGCTAGTTTTGGTTCTGGGATGTCCATCACTTGAACCAGTGTAATGGTAAATATGCAGTGACTGCAATGAACAACAGCAAAGGTAATTAACCGGTAACGACAATACAGAACAATTTAAAAATAACAACCCAACCTCCTGCTGGAGCTTTCATTCAGTTTGGTGGCTGCAACATGAAGATTACGTTGCCCCAGCCTCAAAATTTTTTTGATTTCCTCTTGTGATTTCACTTGTATTTCGTTTATTTCCTTCACGTAGGGTTTTCCTTTCTTATCGTCGGCGAGACGAAGAGACTGCCTTTTAACGCGCTTATCGTCGGCAGACGGTGAGGTCAGATCGTAAATTAATTCTTTGTAGATTTCGACGAACGATACAAACACGACATACCTAGATGTAAATTCATATTCATATTAATATTTATTTTGTACTCTTATATTTATTTTCATTTTACCACTTACTTTACTGGTCCCTGGACACTGTCATCAGACACCTTACTGAGAGATGGAGGTTCCAAATTTTGTGGACTGTTAAAGGCAGACAATAATCATATAGAACGCACAATGGTCAAATCTGAGACTGAAATAAAATAAATTTCCATATACATACCAGAATGAAGACTCTGCCACCATCGTATTGTTAGCAGAACCGCACTCCGACTGTGTGACGTCACTCGATGGCAACGATTCCAGAGTGTCTCTGCTAGTTGATTGGAAGCTGTCAGCTTTGTTTTCGGACGGTAACTGCAGCAAATTTATTAAAGCTTCAAATTCACCATAACCAAGGAATTAAATGTTAAAATTGAGTAGTCTCTTAAGTTTCAGTACCTCGTCAGCTCTCGACAGAATCTCTTGTTTTTTATTTCTGATTCCCTTCAGCTCTTCTTCGCTGGCAGTGTAAATATCATTTGCCATTCTCAGCTGGATTTTATCATGCTAAGGTGGGTAAAAAACAATAATCAGTTACTGCATTCGTTGTAAACGAATCTCAAACGTGTAGCATCGTAACAGTCTCTCTTCAATAGGAGGCTTCCACAGTAGTTGACAAAAACAAACCTCTATGAGTTGATCCCCCACGTTGGAAAAAATAACATCAATGGATCTTGGAAGAATTCCTTCATTACCAGGATTTCCATGAATTGTATAAGTTTTGCCTTAAATAAAATTATCTTTGGTTAATATTAAGGAAAAGTCTCGCCTGACCTAATAGCTTATAAGATAGGATTGCTCACCAGCATTCGTCACTCCATAGGTAAAAATGAGCGTATCGTTTCCATCTACAAAATCTTCTACTAATGGCAATGTCGTTCTATCAAACAATTCCTTTTGTCTATAATATTAAAATGATATCAAGATGAAAGACACCAGTGAAAGACAGACACACACTTCTCTAAGCTTAAGCTGAAGCCACACACGGTTCATTATTGCTCATGTACAGTATCGAAACACTTCTCTGAGCTTAAGTTGAAGCCCATGAGCTACAGTTTCTGTATTATTCGATGCTCACGAACTTAATGAGATTAAGGAACAAAATACTAGTGAATTTCGAATTTCTCGTAAATCTAGGTATATATAATAGTCCTTACTGGGTTGTTTCGTCAAATATCTTGCTGAATGTGTAATGATGAACAGAATCACCAATTCCTCGACTGTTAACTTTATACATGTTGGAATCTTTAGGCGGAATGAGAGTCAGGACATGATTATCAGTTGAAATCTTCATACAGCCCTGAGGAAGAAAAAAATTACTAAACATATTAGAAACAGGAAACATTCAAATGTAGATCAGAAATTTTCAAGTTTATTTTTTGGACCTTAATTTAATTTTATTTTTTTTAATTTTTTTTTAACCTTAATATCAACTCTTCGGTTTAATTTTCTATTTTATAAATCTCCCGTACCTGATCCTCATTCGCTTTCGTTTCATCGTCAGAAAAAGGTCTCAGTCTCAAATGAACCTTGATGTATTCGGAATTGATCGCTTGCATGCATTGACTTAATCTAGATATTCTCTTCCGGACAACGCTTGGAGTGGCGAAGTCCTTTTCCAAACTCTGGAGACGAAATGATAATAACACGTAATATAATTTGAAAAGATAGATAGTTTATTAACCTTGATTAATTGGAGAATAAAAAATTGAATAATAAAAAAATTTCATGAGGATACAGAAAAGGTATAGTCACAGGTATGGGTGGGAAAATGGGGAGGGGTTTGGGAGGTCATCTAGCCAACTACACTAAAATGCCACCAGTGAGAACCCCCAAATAATTGTAACAATAACAACCTGGGGTGGGGTCTCTGGATTTTTCAAAAAATTGAGGTTCCCATTGGCGGCATTTTAGTGTATGACACGGTGAATAAAATTTATATCACTATTTGTAACTCAAATTTAGAAGGGACAAAAAATATCACATGTTCAAAAGTTTAAGATGATAACTGCAATGCATGTACGAACCAGGGCTGCAGCTGCCATTTCAATTTCAATATTCATATAGTTCCGTTACCTTCTTGATTTTTTCAACTGCAAAGAGCTCTTCGTTTCCCTCGTTCGTTAGAAGCCCGTTTCCACTACGGGAAACAGGCGGAATGGGAATGGCAGTCATTTTAATTTAATGGCAGTCGAGTTCCCTTGAAAATCAGGAGCGAAGGTTGAACGAAAATAGCAGATACCGAAATTTCTTCACGACTTTATAGTTTGAACTCATTCGGCAAGATAGAGAAAATTTCGTTGTTTTGAATTTGGAATTGAAATGCGCGCAATTACCCATAATGCCCCGTAATTACTCAAGCGTGTCATCCAATTTTTTCCAGTAGGACATCTTGGGTAGATCATCTTGTATCTTCTTTGAAAAAATTCATGAATATCATTAGATGTGGTAAAATCATCGCACACGCTGACAACGGACATATCTTAGCTGCGATTGGGAAAACAGGGTCTTGTCAGGGAAGGTATGGCGGCTAAACGCAATACATTGATTCATATGGGCTATAATTCAAATTCTACCTACTGAATCATGCTGAATTTTTTACAGAATCTCCCTAGAAACATAATTAACATTGTTTAAACAATTTATCCAGATTGGGATCGCAGCGTGATTGACTGAGTAGAGATCAATTCACAGCCCATAGAAAACAAATGTATAGCATTCATCCGCTATACCTTCCTAGAGTCGATTCCTAATAGGGATCAAAATATGCCTGGACACAATAATTTAAAAAAAAATGGAGGGAACATTGATGTCTAGAGTCCTATTACCCCAATACTTACACTGCTGAATACCTGAGACAATCATACACATATAATCCAAGTACTACACTCGTGTCATAACAGAACCACAGCTCAAACTTAGCTTCACAAGGCCAATTTTGGGATTCTTGTTCAGGATCTCTTAAGGTTCTTTCATTTTTTTAGTTGATCAGTGTTCCCAGCTGGGGTATATAACTGTTCTACTGTCTCCGAGCTTAACCCCATCTCTGCTCTCCCTTCACCGCTCATATCAAGTTATTATTCTTGTTTAGGAATAGTATTTTATCATCAAATACAATGAACTAGAATATTACATAGAAAACATAACATCTGGAGGTGAAAACCAACATGAAATAAATAGTAAAGAAAGATAATTTATATAAAATTCAATAGTTGGCAGTGTCCAAGTAAGAACATCTGTTAATCTCATTAAATGGAGGCAGTAATGGGTTATTAGATCTAAATGATTGCAAGTCACGTCCAACTAAATAGGTTCTCTGTCAAAGTAAGATCGTGGAAAGTAATCGCTTCATTCGATCTCTTCAATAAATGGGATTCGAGCAGATGACATGAAGAGCCAAGTGCGGCAGCAAGATTCTTATTTATTACTTCGCACGACTCGGTATTCAAATTGCTGTTGCTGATGGGACCACCTTGCTGATTGTCTACAAGACTGGAATTGAAAGGTGTGGTGCACGAATAGGTATCAAATGCAGCTGAAAAGCCATTATTATGTTGTGTTCTACGTAGCAAATCTGCGATTTTGATAACGGAGTCTGGTANTCATTAGGAATTAAGAATTAGGGAACAACTTCCGAGGATATAAAACAAAGATGCTCTTTCAGATTTCTATTACAAACGAGTAAACTACCAGAGGAGGCAAATTACTAGACATTTAGTGAAACGTTGCATTTGTGCTTTTCTCCATAATCGAGTCTAGACCGGGGAAAGCGAAAAGCACGATTCACAGTCGGTATCATGAGAGGATTTCTAGAAAGTGCATTAGTTTTAGCTAATATCATATGCATTGTGAATTCTGAGCACGCGGGAAAGGATTTACCCAAGGTAAGAAAAGAGTGCTATCTTTTTTGTATAACTTTAGTGCATGAAATCGGTAGATAAACATAAGTTTAACGCAATAAAAAAAAATGCTGCAAATTTGCTGCAATAAGTAACCAGTTTCAATCGCTGTTTCTTTAATTACGAAAGATCGAAATCATTTCGCAATGGATTCCACCAGAATGCATCAGGAAGGTGCAATTGGGAGACGCAGTTCGTTACCACTATTACGGAATGCTGACTGACGGAACATACTTTGATTCGAGGTAAAATAGCACTGCCAGCTATTTCTTAGCTAGAACCTAGAACCCATATGTTCCCTCATGTTGAATTAGTATATATTGGGTATTTGTTTTAATGGTTGTGGTTAGTTTATATTATTAATATGCAGCTATGAAAGAGGAAGATCGTATAACACACAGGTGGGTGTAGGATGGCTGATCCGGGGCATGGACGACGCCCTCATCGGGATGTGCATTAACGAGCACCGTGTTGTTGCGATTCCTCCGCATCTTGCATATGGAGAAGAGGGGACAGGTATTAGAACTCGATTAATTGCTGTCAATCAGCCATTCATTTTTTATTGCTATATTACAATGAAGTAATGTTGGTATTTTAGGTGATGTCATTCCAGGAGGAGCTACAATCCTATTCAATTTTGTTCTTCTCGATATATCTAATGAAAAGGATAATATACAGGTAGTGTATGAAAATTGAATCTATCAATTTTAACTGAGCAAGCTGTGTTCCTAGTTCTATTGCAATGAGACATATTTTTTGTTGAGCAAGTATGTATCACAAGACCACTATCAAAAGCCATATAGTTTGGTATGGCAATCGTGTGTGTACATCAGTGATTTACATTCTTTTAAGATCCTTGATCCTCCATCGATTCCCATCATGTAAAATGAATGTTACAAAGTTAAAGTTAAAAATTCATTCACCCTTTTACTTCATTACTATTCCAGAAATTAATTCGGATCATTAGGCTTAACAGACAGCAGCCAGTCCCTTTCCAGTACACAAGTACAAATATAATCCTCATGAAAAACTATTACAACGAAAATGAGTCCATATGGCCATTGCTACGTACGCATGGTTTAACTAAATGTGATCATACAGAATAAGGAACAAACAGAACGCTGTGTTTATTGATCCCCATACACTTATCGACCCTTCATCTATAGTCATAATTATCTGAAGCTCTCTGCCTCAATCAAATTTTAAATGCTATCGGTTGTTTGTTTTTACCGTCCATCCATCAGTAACTAATTTACCCAATTAGAACTCTCTTATATCATATTGATTCTCCAATTTTGACTATTATATAATTTTTTACCAGATAACAATCACTCGCACACCTCCCGACTGCAAAAGAACACTTGTGAATAGTGATTATATTCGTTATCATTACAATGGTACTTTGATGAACGGCGAGAAGTTCTACTCAAGGTGATGCTTCTTTNGATTTTAACTGAGCAAGCTGTGTTCCTAGTTCTATTGCAATAAGACATATTTTTTGTTGAGCAAGTATGTATCACAAGACCACTTTAAAAAGCCATATAGTTTGGTATGGCAATCGTGTTCAAAGTTCAAAATTTATTCACCCTTTTACTTCATTACTATTCCCCGATAAGAAATATTTTAAGAAAATTCTCAAAAGAAATTCATTCGGATCATTAAGCTTAACAGACAGCAGCCAGGTACTTTCCAGTACACAAGTACAATTATAATCCTCATGAAAAACTATTACAACGAAAATGAGTCCATATGGCCATTGTTACGTACACATGGTTTAACTAAATGTGATCATACAGAATAAGGAACAAACAGAACGCTGTGTTTATTGATCCCCATACACTTATCGACCCTTCATTTATAGTCATAATTATCTGAAGCTCTCTGCCTCGATCAAAAATTAAATGCTATCGGTTGTTTGTTTTTACCGTCCATCCATCAGTAACTAATTTACCCAATTAGAACTCTCTTATATCATATTGATTCTCCAATTTTGACTATTATATAATTTTTTACCAGATAACAATCACTCGCACACCTCCCGACTGCAAAAGAACACTTGTGAATAGTGATTATATTCGTTATCATTACAATGGTACTTTGATGAACGGCGAGAAGTTCTACTCAAGGTGATGCTTCTTTTATACTCTGGAATAAATTAAAAATATTATTAATTGAGTTAAGAATCCCTTTAGATAACATAAAATTCACTTTATTACATAGATATGAATAAAGCCAATCATGTTCATTTTTAAAATTTGCCAACTATGATCTTTCACAGTTATGACGACGAACAAACATACGATACATATATCGGAAACGGATGGTTGATCAGGGGAATGGAGGAGGGCCTGCTAGGATCCTGCATGGGTGAAATGCGTACAATCATCATTCCGCCCCAACTTGGTTATGGGCCCAAAGGAGATGGTATGTCAACGGGAATGATATTTAGAAAACCTAAATCTTTAATCCACTGTAAGACTAATATTTTGGTCACCTCTGCTAGATAAAAAAATTCCTCCAGAAGCTACTTTGAGGTTCGACGTAGAAATCATTGACTTTCACAATCCGAATGATACCACGGTAATGGAGGTACTCAGCACAAAGTATGGTAAAGGTAAATCTACAAATCAACAGAAGAAATACAAACAAATTGTTCACAAACGAACCTCCCAATCTTAAAATCGATTTCAGTTAAAAAAAATTTGATTCTCATTCAGATAAAAACGGGAAAGATCTTTGTCCACGTCGCATAGAAAACACGGATTATGTTCGTTACCATTATAATGTTTCTATGGTTGATGGAAAAGTGTTTGATTCCAGGTAAAGCATTTTTTTTGCGGTTTCATGCAATATATTTTTAATCAAAACTCCCTATTATCAGTCATAGTAGAAACCACACCTATGATACTTACATCGGATTCAAAAAAATCATTCCCGGAATGGAGAAGGGGCTGTTGGGTATGTGCGTTGGCGAGAGAAGGAAAATGACAATCCCCCCACATTTGGCTTACGGAGAGGCAGGTGTAGGTAAGTATCCGGACCACTCGTCAGCTTTCTAATTTTCCGGGTTTAAATTATTCTAAGACTTTATATCGTTTCATTTTCAAGAGAATAAAATACCTGGAAGTGCTGTATTAGTGTTCGATGTTTTCCTTGTGGATGTTCACAATCCGAAGGATGACGTTGCCATGGATGTCCTCACTCCTCCACCGAAGGATTGTCAAAGGAAAGCTGCAAAGGATGACTTCCTCACCTATGATTATGATCTTGAATTAATGGATGGGACAAAGCTTGACTCTAGGTCTAAAACATTGAAATTGTTATGTCTTCAACTTTAAGACCAATGTTATATAGAGATTGTAAAAATTACTTTACTCGATTTGTACAGTAAGGACAAACTGGGTCCATGGGCTACATATATCGGGAGAGGATCCACTGTTCCTGGTCTACGAAGAGCATTAGAGGGTATGTGTGTTGGGGAAGTAAGGAAGGCAACAATCCCTCCTCATCTTGGTTTCGGGGAACCAGGAACAGGTACGAAATACTTCTAAATTAATTCTAAAAAATTCTATTACTGCATATTATATATCAATTTAAATATTTGTTTCGCTCTTTTTGTTACATAGACAGCATACCAGGAAGTGCAGTGCTTGTGTACACATTGAATTTGCACAAAATTGAAGAATCTCTGCCTGAAGGATTCGTGTTTATGTGGAAGAAGAGTTCTACTCCTCCTGATAATCTCTTTTCCTTGATTGATATCGATGAAGATAAAAAGTTAACCCTTGATGAGGTATGATGATGTGTTTCAATGTGTTTTTTGATCAAATTTTAACATCAACATTGGGGACCGGAGGGAAGCATGGGGTAAATTAATATTGTTTAACTACCATGAATTTGAAAATCAGATCCATCATTATTATATTTCAGTTTCTCTCGTACATCCTGAAAGAAGTCGACTCCGGAGTAGCCAAGATACTTCCTGGAGCAAAACGCGAGGATGTTGTTGAAGAGCTGTTCAAGAAACAGGATGCAGATAAAGATGGTTTTCTCTCTCCGAAAGAACTGAAAATACCGCTGCCAAAAGTAGATTCTCTTGGAGAAAAAGTGGATGATGAGCTGTGATAACTTCTCCCATCAACAGCAGTGTTAAAGAATTGCAGTACGTTTGACTGAAACAGCATAAGGAATGAAATTAATAAATTACAATTGCCACTGACGAACTCATAGTTCGATTTATAATTTCATGTTTCGTCAAAATTCATGCTGAAGATCTTCAATCATGTTTTTTGTATCTTTCTAACAAACATTTTGTATTTTAGTTACAAGCAGTATTATTTTCATTGTTTAGCGATATTCTGATTCCTTCCCGATGCTTTTTTACTTTTAAATATACAACAGCAGACAAATGCATTACTTTCTTGTTGATCTCAGTGAATATAAGTTTAGAGGACTGTGAATAGGTTGTAAACTGCACAATGAGCTTTTTATCATTATATAACATATTACTTATATTACTATCGGGAAACTAGGAAAGTCTAGTTTAAAAGCTAAAATAAATCGAAGTAACACAAGAGAATGGTGAGCAGTGATATCATAAGTGTTTTCTGGGGGTTCGCGGAAACGTTTCAGTTTTAAGTTTGCTATTGCTATATTTTTGTTTACAGAGGAAGATAAATGTTTGAAGTCAAGATTAGGTGTTATGTTCTGTGACCAACTGATATATTGCAGATTGCTAAATTTCCGAATAACTAGTGACCGAACCACATTTCTGAATACAAAAACACACTGAAATTGCGATGGGGTCCGCCACGACGAAAACGTTGAGAACCACTGCTTTATGGCCATTATATTGTTTTAAGGCTGTTTATGGTAGCAGTAGGGGATTTATACCAAGAAGTCAACCTTGACGAACCCCAAACCTCAAAATTCGTTTTCAAATTGTCTTAATAAAACTTCAAGCTCTCGATCACCATCTATCTGTTTAACAAATGCAAACATAATTTTCTTGTTCATATAGAACTTGTTATGATGAATCTCAACAAATTCGCTTAACGCTCAATCGTAATGGCGAATGTTGCAGTTCCCTTATGATATGGAAGAATTGAAATCGAGTGTTCATATTCTGTCATGATTTTAGTCATTTCCGCCGTGGTTTAGCCAGGCTGACACCTTTTATCGATTTTTCATTGTTTAAATTACAAGTGTCTTTGAAGGTATTACGAAAAAAATCTCTAGCAGATGTCGTGCTGAGCCTACAAAAGCTTTGGGAGAAAAAACGTTTTTATTTCCATAATAGAGCTTCGCTGTTGCCGAGACAAGTTTAAAGCAAGTACAAGAATCATATCCCTCCCTAATGGCGTGCCTTTGTTACGCCATGGTAAACGAATTTCCAATTACTGGAACCCACCAGCCATTAGATGGCAAAAATGAAAAAAAAATGAGTATGCATAAACACAACAGCATTCCCAGCATCTAATTATACGAACAATTCTTCTAACAATCTCCCTAGGAGCGAAGGATTTCACACGGGTATCATTAACTAGACCACAATTAACTATAAGCGACAATAATAATAATGATCCAAGAAAGAAGAACAGTATTCTCGATCAATAGAGAATTTTACTCTGACTTCTGGCGAACGCATCGACCACGGCCAATGTAATTTATCAGATGATTGACATTTTATGAGGTAGATAGAGATGGAGTGGCAACCGATGTCTTAGAGACGCGAGAAAAAAAATGAAATGCTGTTCACGATGGTACTTCTTTATGCGATTCACCTTACTCGGCATAAGTTAGACAAAGGGTGCTAGAAAGGAAGCCTGCTCTTTTGCATACAAGATGTAAATGAGAATGTCAGTTTTATTTACCTATGGGATACATGTTGCTTTATTGCGGTGTATCAATTTATTTACTGTCTATCAAATTCCACTCCTTATACTATTTTAGCCAGCTAAACCTTTGAATTGTTGAAGTTTGATAGACAGTATCACATTTTTATAGTAACAGATTAGAAACCTTTAGGTAAGGAGTAATTGAAAAACAAAACGATATTATTTTTCAACGAAATCCAATGAAGTTCATAGTTTTTATTCGATTAAAAAAATGGCGCACTTCTGAAGATTTCTATTAATATTATTAGCTTCTGAGAAACTGTTCTTTCTTCCCATTTTCGCCGAAGCTTTTATATGAGGTTAATGAATTTCATTACGCAGTCTGAAATCTAGTTCCAGTCCGTCATTGTTATACATATTCTGTTCCTGCAAGCACAGCGCCATGCCTGGAAGGAAAGGAGTCCCCGACCCGAAAAACTCATTTTTGGATACAATTGCAACAAGATTCAACGGAACGCGTAAGATTTCAATAACGATTTCTTTCCCTATACTTTGGAATCTTCCAAATGGAAATTAAACATTATATATTTTCGTTAGAAAGGCGAGAGACAGGATTTAGACGACCTATGCTTGCGAGTTCATTCTTACGGAATACATTTTTAATTTGCGGTGAGAATTCTCGCTGTACGAAGTTAACGGTGCTACCTTTACGTAAAATCGTTAATTACCAAAAGCTGTTTTTAAAAAGGGTAAAAAAGGGGCGTAATAGCGAGGCAGCGTAGGAAGTAGCGGAGCGATCAAAACTAAATTGGTCTGACGGTACGGAGTCGTTAATAATTCATGCATGGTATTGAAATCGTGCGAAAGCTCCGCAAAAGTTCGGCTGGTGGTGTCTCTTTCAGTTGATAAGAACATTAGGTGCGTAAATAGTGGAATAAAATTAAATTGACTTTCCGCTATTGTTCTTCTCTCAAGGGTATCGTCTCGAAAATGTGATGCTATCTGTGATGCTATTTCTGTCTCTCCAATAACTACGAGTGTAATGGCATTCGCTAAATTATGAACTTGTTCTATATTCAGGGTGATTTCAAACGATGGATTTTAATTGAACGAAATTATGAACACACTTTCGCATTTGTCACGGCTGCAAATATAATAGAACCAGGATATTTCATAGCGGGAGTTCTGATAGAGTATAGATAATCATTTGGAGTCAATCTTTTTCATAAAAAGGTGCTAAAATTAGGCATGGTCGAATTCTACTATCCAAAATCCTATTATTAAGATAAAATTCAAGATGACAAAGCTTCGATCCCGATTTAATTCTGACTGAAATTTATGCGCAATTAGATGAGGATGTGCGTGCGCCATTTGCGAGATGCTGCGAGAGCGCTGTGTGGCATCGTCTGTGTACAGGAACTGCGTGTTCCAGTCCAGAGGTGTTGTGTTCACTTTTTAACAATTCGAGCCCCCTTCAAATAGTCAAATTTTTATCCCTCATTGAGAACTTATATTAACATCAGTCATAAAACATCACACACAAATGTCCACGTGGAGAAATTACCATACATTCAACGACATTCAGAATAAACTTTCTCGTTTTCTGGATTCAACAAGATCATGATATCCTTCACTATCTCTTCATTAGTGTTTTAATTGCCACGAAGACAGAAAAATAAGCAATGCAAACAGCATGATATAGCAGCGAATAGGGATTATTATTTAACACTCCGATAATGATTTCACATCGTTCTTATATTCCAAAATAAGTGGCTATTTATTTCGTCCCATGAGGTGTGTCATCTGCACATTTAGTTGAGTACCGATCTTGTTAAGATTGTGACAGATGAATAGGCTTTGGTAATAATTGACTTAATTAAGCTTCACATGCGAATTATTATATTTTCACCTTCACAACGAACTCAGCCTCATCTGACTCCAGGATTCGTTCGAATACTAATTGAAATTATTACCCAATTTTTTTTTAAATATTTGAATTTTCAGAATTAGTGCGTTGATTTGTGTTCATTACTGAAAATTACGTCAATATCATCGTTTTTTTTTTAAACAGACAGCTGTTTTATCTTGGCAAGTGCACAGATTCCAGGGCTCTATCCCATCGTTTATTGCTCTGATGGATTTTGTGAATTGACAGGACATGGGAGAGGACAGGTGCGTGAATTTTTTTTACCTCGATGACTGAGTATGCTTGCTATTGGAATATTGGTTGTACATCGAGGTCCGGATTAAACGATTGACGTTCAATCTGTATTCTATTCTTATTGCTTAGAGCAGAGCTTTCCAAACTTTTGCAGTTAGTGACACACTTTTTAAACATACATAATTTTGCGACACAGCAATTCAGTTTTGTTAGCAAATCAGAGGTTAATTCAATCCCTTATGAGAGATACGGATACTTAAACACATTCTAATGTCTGCGTCCGCGACACAGGATTGATAAAAACATACATCAATTATTACAGGGCCACAGTACACACGGTACATCATACAGCCCTAACAATATGTACATATATGTTTCAGGTTATGCAGAAATGCTGCACCTGCGATTTCATGTACGGCGAAGACACTTCAGTGAAGGAGCGTCGTGATATTTGGCGAGCACTGGCGGAGAAACGAAAATATCAGACCACGATAACATTGTACAAAAGAAGTGGTGAGTGCAGAATTACTGGAAAACATTGACGTTTTTCAGTATATAGAAGCTGAACAGCGAGAAACTGGACAGCGCTTGGCAATATATTATATCCGTTAAAGAAAATGAAATGGCATGTACTTTGATTCATTCCCATGATCTAGAATTTAACGCTACAACATTATTTCTAAACAGGGGCGAAGTACGACTGCCTTCTCGATATCGTCCCTATCAAAAATCCTCGTAACGAAGTGGACATGTTTTTGGTATCGTTCAAAGATACCACCAGCAAGGATTCCGATAACGACGGAACCGGTATGAAATCATTGCAGGTCAAAAACGACAGTGAGACACCTTTGCTTCGAAACGGTGAAGTTAAAGCAGGAGGTAGCTGTCTATGTTTCAACTATGTCCAGTATTATCTGAATTTTATTTAGTTATAATGAACTGTCTGCATTTCCAATTTTAGATTCAGATGAACAAACGATTCCGGCAAGCCTGCGTGATAGGCGGCGCAGCAGAGCAGTACTTTATAATCTATCTGGGCACATAAAGGAACAGAAAAAGTCAGACCGATTAGCTTCTTGCTCCTCCATGTCAAATGTACGATACGATTCTTGAAGCTGATATAATTTGTCCATATTATCAAACTCCTAATGAAGAATATATTTCAATCTGTCTTGTAAAATGACAATGTAGAAAATAATCTTATTCATGGACTGATTGAGCTAGTACGGGACCAGTAGAAAATGTTTGAGGCTGGGAGATGTGTGTTGTTGTTGACAATCACGCGCCAAGCGATGGATTTGCAAACTACACCGCCACGCAAATTTTTAATCTTCGCGGCCGTGTTCATGCTCGAGGCTAAGATGCTACTATTGTATGCTTTTAGAATTCTTCCTATACAGTATTTGCTCTTCAATCGTCATCTCGTGAGAAAATATTACAGAAACGGTTGCTCATGAAATAAATTACCTAACAGCATTATTCTTCTTGCGCTTTGGGGCCATTATCACATTATTTCTTCGCATGGCTTGATATTGAATTTTCCACTACAGCACTACTGTAATCGAATCTAATATTCGAATATACGACATAATCCGACAGAAACATTTAAAAAACGTAGAACTACGGGTCTCGTAGCATTTGCTACTATGCTCATCCGCCAGATTATAACCCGGTATGTTTCTCTTACCAGATTTTTACAAGTGCGTCCGGCCCTGTTCTGGAATACAAGCCGTATTCCAGCAAGGGATCTCGTTTCATCATACTTCACTACAGCATTAGAAAACATGCTTGGGATTGGATTATTCTTTTGTTCACGCTCTATGCAGCGGGTTCCGTGCCGTATTACGCAGCGTTACAGGTATTGCTGCTACCAGACGATCGGATCGATAAATTATGTATATCGGAATCACCTTCATTCATCATCGCTATTATTATCATTTCACAGACAATCTCTAAAGAAACGTGGAACAGTACTTGCATATTCAACGGCACATCAAGTTCGGCAATCTACTTTGATATATTACTGGAAATGTTTTTCATCTTGGGTAAGGCTATATCCGTCACGAGCTGCCCTCCAAAGGCATTTTAAATTTTATAGCGATGAATTTAAAGTAATAAATATTTGAACCGAAAAATCATGTTCTACAGAAATTGCTGTCAACTTTCGAACAACCTTCGTGAACAAAGCAGGACAAGTAGTATCGGAGCCAAAACCAATAGCGCTTCACTATTTTCGATCTACATTTATTATTGACTTTATAGCGGGTCTTCCGTTCGATACGGCGATGCATTTGTTGGGAAGCGACTGCGTAAGTTTGTTAGAATACTTTATTGAATCGTTGTTTATTCTTATTTTTTTCTTACGTCGTCAAGCTCTTGCGTCAGATACGTCAGCACGTTTGCACGTGAGATCTGATCAATATGTTCGTAGTGCTATTTGCGCTCTACTGCGAATATTTTGTAGATTTTTTCATCCAAATTATCAGGTGCATTGAGGCAATTGTATATACTGGACATTAAGTTAAGAACGTTAATCTGCCAACATACTGGTTTTACGACCATTGACAAGCAAACACTAATCATCCTATTTGCAATGTTCAACTACAGTACTGTATTTTACGCAATTTGCAGCAATGGTAAAACAGCAAGTAAATGCTAAGCTATTGAATCTGAACAAAGTCAAGATGCGTAGATACAATTGTTCAGACCAGGACTTTCCAGCGCGATTACATGGTGTCCAAAAAATGTTGAATTATATTAAAAT
>QXVX01009602.1:0-14770 GCA_013436065.1 Halocynthia aurantium | reverse complement strand
ACACTGCACAGATATGTCTTATTACATTGAACTATCCATTACAATATAACTTATAAGATAATAAGTGGAATTTCATTTTTGTATCACAAAATTTATTCCTTTATTTCTCACATTTTATTTATATAATGAGTGCTGAACTTGCATTTTTTCTATCATTGGACATATGGTAAAATTAGTTTCCTTTAAAGTCGGACTTTTGAAGAACCTATATCATCACTGATGTTTGAAATACAAACAATTAAAGAGTTTATTTGAAACAGTGAGCAATGTTTGATCACCGCCTGCACAAGCTTATTCCGTCCCTGTTTATGTTCTGATACAGTTTATGCTCGCATATGTACGATACATCGTAGCTGTATATTTTATATATGTTATTAGCGGGACTTGAATTCTATTTTTCATTCGTTTCAGTCACTGATTTTCGGTTATCTCGCTAAACAGCAGTAAAGCAATATATTGCAGCTTTACTACGTATTACTGAGCGTCTAATAACTTCCTTCCTCGTGGGAAAGAGCTCATTCAATATTTTGTGACGTACCTGCAGATGCATTATCAGTATTTTAATAAATGTAGAAAGGAACAGCTGTTTGTTAGCAAAGTTATGGGGGTACTAAATCACATGGGTACACTGACCTTATAATTGGACTGAAAAAAACATTGTATATGTTATCTATATAGTACAGTACAGTAGAACCTCGGTCCAGCGGACTAATAGGGGGGGGGGGCAGTTGTCCGTTAAAGCCGTTTGTCCGTTGCAGCGAAATTTCCCGGTTGGGTACGAAAATAAACACAACTAAGGTTCTTAAAACATGCGATCATTTAGTAAACAATGTAAATAGATAGGTGCCATAGTGATAATGTGGAAAACAGTGGACCAAACAAATAATGCGACACTGCAAAACACTAAACGAGAAGAGATATATGCAGCGCAAAACAACCAGGCAAACCGATGCTTGTACGCTTGTAAACAACACGCGCGCGCCAACAAGAGACGCTTATCCAAGTAGCGGTCTAGGTTCGCTTTACCCGGGGGTTTTAAACGTTTGGACCAGATATTCACTCTGGCGGATTGTGTCCGTTGGATCCGGAATCCGTTGCATCGGTGTCCGTTGGATCGAGGTTCTACTGTACACAAGTTCGATAGGCCTTACTACGTTTGGAAAACGTAATTAAGTTTAAGTTCAAATTAGCTTAGGGGTAGCACCACTAGACTAGTTAACTTACACCAAATTAACTATTTTTAAATTTTTAGATTCTCACATATTCATTAAATTCGTCTGACACTGCTCATATTATCAACACTGAAATGGATCGTCCAACTGGAAGAAGTAAGAATTCATTCATTTAATCTGTCTCTCTGCTTAACAGAATCTTGTCGGAATAATGTTTCATACATTGAATTCTGTTTAGAATTTTTTAACCAAATCACCGCATCTTATGTAGATGTGATGTAAGATAACCTGTGAATAAAAGTAAGACATAATTATGCGCAATCTTTCTGCTACAGAATCTTGTCGGAATAATGTTTCATACTGTTTAATTTTTTTTAAAAATCTGCACAGCTTTTGTATCCACTTAACTTTTGAGATAACAGTATAGTGGTGCTTCGTAGTTCGTACTCAATCAGATCCAGGAAACCGCACGGAACTCAGAATTATTCGAAATCCTAGTTAAATATCCCTATTAATTTCTTTGTCTCTAATGACAATCGTGCATTGATATTTATATATTAAATATATTACAAATAAATCTATTTCATTTCAGCCGTAAAAGATCTTGTCAAAAGATTTTATTCGCCAACTGATCCCAACACAGAAGAAAATGTTCAGAATCCACAACCAGCAACAACTTCGGCTGCTGATTCTGAAAGTCCACGAACTGCAGGTAAAGGGTTATTAAACCAGTATTGATAGTTGATACGTGGTAGTAGTAGTAGTGACGCTTAGCTTGCATTTCCGGTCTGGAATTCCCAGAATTTTTCAATATTCTTAGAAGACTAGCTTACACCGCAGCCATTATTTACAATACAGTATTTATGAATGGTAATAATTTAACACATACACATACGCACACATGTTTTATATGTTAGACTGATTTTATTTCCAGTTTAAGATACTTTTCAGGTTTCCACAGAATCTCAGGTTACTGTTTTAACAATTAATGCATAATGTCGGTAATAGTGTGGTGATGTGTATAGTTAATTCCAACTTTTTTTTTCTTCTAGAAATCGTGACATTGATTCAACATGCTGATACGGCAGAAATTCATTTGGAACAACCAATCATCAAAGAGTCAATAGGTTAGTTTCATTATTTAATATAACCGAGGGGAACTCGAGTTAGCAGAGAGTAATTATTCTTAATCAATGGCGAGATGAATGAAAAACTATTCAAAATTTGAATCAAGTTATATAATATATACTTAGCACATTAAATTCACTTTAATCGATTTAAAAAAAATACATTTCAAGGTGAAGTTAATAAAATATCGACATTTAGTTTTGTGATATTATGACAATAAACAAAGCTAGCACAGTATTATATATTTAGAAATCGGAACAGCGATACAACAAGCAGAAACCACAAATATTCAAACAGAAACTGTTGAGATTGGAAAAGCTGAAACTGTAATACTGCATCAACATCAACACTTTCAACTTCCAGCTGTAAAGGAAAGAGAGATTATTGAAGGTAAATGAATAATAATAAATAATATGAATAACTAGAATTGTACACAATTATGCAGAACTCCCATTGTTGTCAATTGTAAAGTTGTCACATTATCACTACTTGCATCACCGTGCTTAGTTCACATCAATCAAGTGTATCATCTACATTCTAACTTGCGTGTGTTTAGCAGCAAACTATATATGTGCTACACACAGATACATGTCAATAACATGAGCTGAATTTTCAAGTCAACAGCACTGACGTCAGTTTCATCAGCACAGGAAGGTCTGTTACTTAATAAAGACTCATCATATCCAGATGAGGGATGTGGCACAGCAATGTGAGAACCATCAGGAACAGGTAAAACAGCAGACTTGCAAGCAGGATATATAATTTTGGACTCGCTTTTTCAAGAAAATCCTGTGATCTTTCATACAAAGTTACAATCAGAAACATGATCACTTTGCTGTCACCATATCATTGGATGCTTTCATTATATTTCAAATATTTCAGTATTTCAAATTTCACAAGTCTGTAATTTCTGTCAGTTCCAGAAAGAGCGTACAACAACGATCTGAAAAAGCAATTTCCAACAGCAGTGATTTTTCTGGTATGATTGGGTGTTTTCATCTCTTCTACGGTAGGTATGACGTTTAAATATTCACATTTCATGCCGAGTCTACGGCATACAGCTAACATAGCGTTAGGTTGCAAAGGTCTAAAATCCACTTGTTCACTTATTCTTTCATGAGTAATTTCAACATCATATTCTGATAAAAGTTGAACATTGCCCTGTTTCATTATTTCAATGTGATTCTCTTTAGAAATTTGATATTAACATACAGCTTCTGTGCTTTGAATTTCACCGGCTTGGATTGTATTATCATCATCCATTTCCACAGTATCTGAAATAGTGTTTTGGAAAACTTTAGTTCCGGGACCTTCAAACTTCTGTTTCTTCCTTTTCGATTTCAATATAACTTGCTGGCGGAGTTATTTCAGAATTTATTTCCAGTGTAATTTTATCAAGACATGTATCATTTTGTATTTTACCATCCTTTCTTTCGGCAGCAATTTGAGTAAAACTCTTTTGCATTACGCTAACGTTCACGCCTCTTACTTCGACATATGCATAGAGTGTATCAAATCACAGCAATGCTGATACACGTTTGTTATTTCTCTTACTATACTTTTCTTATTGCAGTCGCATAATCCTTCATCATTTCTTGAATGCGGATCGAAAATATAAAGCCTGCTGTCTTGTTGAATTGCAACAAATAAAGAACAATGTATTATTATGAAACACGCTGCATGCTGCCGAAGTGCTTTTTCCAATGCGTCTTTCAGCGGTAATACATCGTGAATTCCAATATCATCATAATTATTATTACTTGCACCGTAATATGAAGGTCCAAAATCGATTTCAAACACCACATCATACTGATAACACTTGTAAGTTTGTTTAACAATATCCGTTCTTCTTTGACTAGATGTAGTTCTTTTAGGTATCCATATAAAGCAGTACCATTGTGAAAGTATGTTACCGAGATCAGAAGGTCGTCAAGAAGAAATTCCTTTCATTTTACTCAACAGAATACTTGCTAAGCTAAGCTATTACAAACACATTGCTTACCAGCACTTTGTCTAAACTTCCGCTTGATGGCGCTAAAGCGTCATAACACGTTCTTCAAAATTCGGTTTGGTTGTTCATCTCAAGAATTAATTACCGTTAATCAATGACCAAAGTGAAAACATTAACCTACATCAAAAATCTACTAAAGATTGATGTTTTTTTTAAGGTATACCTTGTAACGTATAACACAAAACTCAGGAAATGCATAGACTCTAGAAAACACCTAATAATTAGCTTTTTTGTCCAAGAAAAAAAGAGGAAAAGAATTGATTGCGTTGCGCTCACGACTATCATGTTGTCCTCTCTCGCATACTGTCTGGCTCTCGTGCGGCAGCATTATTCAAACACTCACTTGCCTTCTCGCGAATATTAATCGGCCAATTACAATAGAACACCCGTTGTACGGGAGTTCTAATAATATGAATAATATGTCCATCAATACAGTGTAATTCATTTTCTCTTAATAAGTAAATCAGGTCTTGCAAAAGAGGAAATAGCAAACATCTAAATAAATATATAAACAATAAAACCTCGTACTGCGAGTGCACCATTGTATTGTGCGAGCAACTTGCTTTACCAGCTGCCATTCGTGAGTATTTTTGTATGACGGGTAAAAATTCACAGTACTAGTGGTGGTCTGGGACTGAGGTAAAGGGAAGCAATA
The DNA here is from genome assembly GCA_013436065.1 of Halocynthia aurantium. Lineage (NCBI taxonomy): Eukaryota > Metazoa > Chordata > Ascidiacea > Stolidobranchia > Pyuridae > Halocynthia > Halocynthia aurantium. Next base: position 9,804 of record QXVX01009602.1, on the reverse strand, counting down.
GATAGCGTTGCTAGCTGACGTCATTGATTTCTAAGAATTCCAATAAATAGCCCTTGTTGGTCCGTTTTACCAAGGATTTATCTTACTGCAGTGTATTATATAAAATAATTTGAATGCAACACCATTATTTATTCAAAACAGGATCATTCTATCTTTCCGATTCCATTCGAATGTTCAAAGATAAACCAATCAAACCAAACAGCAACATCTTCTATGGAGAGCAAGTGAGCAAAATCACAGATCCTCGTCCAATCGCTATCAAGTTCATTCCGTATGATGAAAAAAATGTTAACGAAGCAAAACTTTTACTTAAACTATGTTCACACCCAAATGTGGTTTCAGTCGTCCATTCCGATGTCACCGAGCAAGGGCCATTCAAATATGTCTACATAGCAATGGAACTCTGTCATGCTCACAATCTGCATGATCACGTCATTGAAAGCAGAAACACCCATGTTCCCTTCGATCCAAAACTTAGCATTTCTCAAGCAAAGCAACTGGTAAAAGGACTGGGCCACATCCATTCCAACGGCATAATCCATCGAGATCTGAAACCCCAGAACATTTTATTTTCACTCGATAAGAAATCTCTCAAGTTCGCCGACTTTGGAATCAGCAAATCGATGACCAGTGGGCTTACCAAAACCAAGGTTACTAATGTGGGTGCAGGCACAGATGGATACAGAGCTCCAGAGACATTCAACAGCAGCAACAAGATATCCCAGACAGCTGATATTTATTCACTTGGCCTCGTCTTTCACTTTCTATGGAGCAATGGCCACCACGCGTTCGGGGACGATTCTGAGGCCTGGAACTACAACATTAAGAAAGACAAAAATCGAGATCTAAGCAATTTGCAGATAGAAGACCGAGAGATGGCAACAAATTTACTTCAATGGATGCTGCAGTTTGAACCAGAAAAACGCCCAACCACTGCACAGATCTTGAATCACAGGTTCTTTCGAGGATCTCTGGTTTCACCAGGAGCAGAAACTTCATCAAAAAGTGAAAAATATTTCTTTGTTATTTAATAAGATTTACGTTTGTTATTCAATCCGTTCATTCTTCCAGCACCTGCATCATCTTCAGCATCAGGTGCAAGAAGCAAGCTCCAAACTACACTGCCATTAGATGAACAGCAGGAGGAAATATCTTCATCTGTTTGCATGACAGAAAATGAATGTATTCAGACGATGAAACCTGTATCAGGTGAGCAGATAAACGATTTGTGGAGTAGTGGAAGACAGCATAGGTTTTAAAAATGAGAAGATGTGGCCAAATCTTCTGGTTAATGTATGGTACCCCCTTCCTTTATGCAATAATATAATTTTTGCAACCACATAAGAAATGCGTTTCAAGGATAAAAGCCTTGACAACTACTCTATAGGGAGTAGAATTTTATAGAAAACTAATGATGGTAGTAAATGTAAACCAACTTATGCAATCCAAGTCTTGCAAGGTACTACTATTTTTGTAACACAATTTTTTTAGACGACAAGCTGTTAACTGATGACAAAGCAGAGCTACTGAAGAACATGAGATCTCTCTTCAAGGACAAACTCATCCCTGAATATGAAACACTGACACTGGAGAAGATCGATCTCAGTGATGAACAACTGACAGAGGAAGACATGGATGCTGTTTCATATGTTGTATCGCACTGCAACAACTTGCATACACTCGATCTACATAACTGCTGTCTTCCAAAAACATCTGTAAGAAGATTGGAACAAGAGCTTCAGCCAAGAGTGCAGGTAATATCAGTATTTTCTCGAGTATCTGTTCTGCTTGGAAATAGAAATATGGTATGTTTGGTAAAGCACAGTATTTTGAACATATATTTTCAGATTGATTTCCTCAATATTAAAGAGAACAAAGACCTTGGCCTCGATGACTTGCTTGCAACTGTTGATATCAAGAAGAAATGTAACGTCAAGGAATTGCTCTATGACGGAAATCTAACGAGGAAAGAGAATGTAGAATTTGAACGTTATTTGAAAATAAATGAGGTGAAAGTTTAATTATTCATTTACGTCATTAGGACTTGCTTAGCTTAGTTTGCTTATCAACATTCTATGGCTCATTATAGTTATTTCTGCTTTGTTTTTTTTGTACATTAGATTACAGATTGACATACAGATTAGTGGCAAAATGATTTCATGTAATAAAAAACCTTGTGCATTCACTGAAAATGGTAACTGCTTTTTATATGACATTTTATATTTTAGGATATCGAATCAGAAGTGGAAGTCGATGGACGCTTTGAATCTTATGGATATTCCGAAATCGAGGTTCGTACATAATGGCAGTATCATAGTTTAGATACAAATATTCTTACAAACAAGTTGATGTTGTTAGCAAGTTAGATTTCGGAAATAAACAAATAAAACTTCAAATTACAGAACATATATATAAGCTTTTTTTCTTTTGTACAGTCAGGAAGCAGTAAAGGAAAATCATGGCTGAGGCAAGAACTCCATGTAAGTTCATTCCGTGCAATTACCCTTAGGTACTTATCAACAGTTAGAACAATAGTAGAACTGGTTTCAATTGTGTGGATTTGTGCTAGGGCCACTTGTACTGGGCTGGAGGCTTTTTATGATACCATCAGCCCAAAAGGCCTGACCAATTACCTAAGAATTATTATTATTTTATTAATAATTAATTCATTTTCAGCATCAGAAGAGATTGAAGTCAATATTGCAGCACGGAACGTCGAAACTTGATGCAAAACCATCAACTAAATATGTAACTGGAAAATTGGTAAGTATCAATATTCTGCTTTAATCTAGAACAGTGGAGCTTAAAACATGGACATTCCTCTGTGGATACTATGAACTCTTGAGGGCGCGGAGAACATCAGGGGGCGCTATGGAGGGTATATGGAGGTATTATTGATAAAGGGGGCATAATGCCGTTGAATCTCTTTATCATTACTTGGTTTACATACATACAATTACGGTTAGTAAGTGTGTAAGTGTGTACATATATAGTTTGCTGCAATTGAGAACTGCCAAATACTGCAGTGATCTGAAATAAGTACGATGATGGTAGTCGTGGTAATGTGACAATTTCTGAATGGTCTGGTAATAGGTCTAGTAATTGCAATAAACGAATTCTCATCTTTTGTATTAGTTGATGACAAAGCATTCGAATGAAGACCTCATACAGAAGATGATCAATGAAGGGAATGTGAAAGAGGAATTAGAGGTAAATGATCGTCAGCAACCAGGCATTAGGCATTATTTCATAATTCCACATTTAATATTTAGGAGCCTGAACCAGAACTTCCACTTCTTAAACATATTCATCCTAATCTGCTGGTAATAGAAGAGCAAAGTCTTCCAGCAAAGGATGCGACAGTAGCAGCAGAAATGCAAAAACAACGGAAGAAATCAAAACCTTATCGTCCGAAAGATCTGAAAGAACTTCAAAAGATGAAACCAGTTTATAAGCTGGAAAAGGTAATAAATCCTATATGTAAATGCTTATTCTGAAACTTTGAGATCGCATCATTACTTTCAGACATTGCAAACTATCACAGAAGACGAGCCAGTAAATCCTCAAGAGAAGCAGAGAATTATCAAAGTATTGAAACTTGGGGTAAGTCTAATTTTATATTTATATATGTATAAATGTTTGACTGTGCTAATGAAATGTTTTATTATTTCAGGTAAACAAGAGTGACAGCGCAAGACTTGCGATTTCCCGCCGTGGTGGTGGAAGAAGAATTTTGGGAACACAATCTGAGGTAATAAAATAATGATGCTATTATGCAATTTAGGTCATATGTATTCGCCGTATATGTAATGATAAAAGGACAGAATTGGGTAAATTATGAACTTTCTGACCATTTGATACATTACAGAGCTCTCATTCTCTACAAAAAAGCAAAGGTGATTCGGGTTACTGTTCATTTGGAAGCAAATCTTCAGCAAGAAGTTTCAGGATGAGCAAATCAGAGGTGCGTTCATTTTTTTTTTTAAATATTCAGGGTTCACAGAAACCTTGGAGTTCTGAACGAATAACTGGTTGAATAAATAAAGCATTAAATCTGCTCGATGGCCTGCTTTTGCGAGAATTTTTGTCTACATGATTTGATATATATAAGCAGGAATAAACATATTTAATTCCTTCAATACATCCCATATCCCTCGCATATAGCAATCTTGAAATTGAGTTAATATTGATAAATAAAAAGATTGCAACAATTATGTTTTCGGTTTCAGGCTCAATTTTCAACCGAACATACTGTTGATGATCCACATGAAACACATCCAGACAAGGTAATTAAAAATTGTCATACAGGAATACCTCGTATTGTGGGTTCAGTTCTATGTCACTTGATATAACTAATGAAAATGTTTGGAATATGGAGAGAATATACAGTCAACCCTTGTAACAACGGATATCGGATATGACATCATGGCTTCCAATCCTTCAACGTAGATCGTCTCAACCCTGCTGATGAGATGACCCACCACCATATATTTTCAATAAAGTATATGTGTATCCTACCTGTAGTTAAATGATCCCCCCCCCCCCTCCCCCCAATCAGTCCATTGTAACGAGGGCAACTGTAAATATAAATGTACTGCAATGTTTCAGTCTGTGTTTATTCATATTTTTAGGATGTTGGTGAGAACATAGATTATGATCCTAATGCACTGATAAAGCAACGACATGAAATGACAATGCTTGGACTCAATAACAAACAAAGCAGAAAAGAAAAATTGCAGAAATGGCTGAAACATCCAGATGCACCATCGCAAGGTATATTTCAGAAAATAACTATATGTCACCACGTTAGGTTACCCAATTCCAATATTACTCAAACAAATACTGGTCTCTCAACCTAATTTAATTTTTATAAAAATGATGAGCAAAGCACTGTATTTTTATACATGGCACAATGGAGCTTAACTTTTATGTAATATAATCTAAAATTTGAAAGGAGCTGGAAACAACGTTGCCGGTGACCTAAATAGGCCAGAGATTGTTTTATTATACAAGTTATTGCATTCCTAACGCTGTATGGAAAATGGTGCTGTGTTATTGCTGTAAAAAGAACGAATGAACATTCTTCGTANAGTTCACTTAAAATTTACTTGCGATTCTGGTAATTTTATGATTGTCCCGGCTGACGGTGAGTCATTCAGCATAGACGATGACTTTGTCCATCTACTGCATGACACTATTCTTTTTGCTGAGCTCCAAAAAGTAAATAATTCTACGGCGAATGGCGACCACAGATTCAATGTTACTGCTGAAGTGAAGAAAAATGAAAATGCCTTCAGTTCCTACACATTCTCCCATCAGTGTAAGTTTAAAGATGACATAGGAACAGCTCCATCAAATCCTTCACCGCAGTCCTCAGATCAACCTTCAACATCAGGGATTCATGCTCCTACTTCTTCCAATGCTTCAGGTAAAAATAACTTTGTACAATAAATCTTTGGAAACCACACTGCTGGGAATCGTACATCTCATTGCTAAATATTTAGAGTAGGGAATTTCAAGTGCATCCCATTCACTGTGAATTAAACAAAGAGATTTGCATTATTAATATTCTTTAATTCCAGATAGAGAAATCAAGACTGAAGTTAATGTCAATCTGAATATCAGCGATCTATCTATTCATGGTGGTAAATATCTTATCTATCTGTAGTCAGTGTTCCCTTTACGTCAGACATGATCCAAGTGCAATATGTGAAAACAAGCACATAAGAAAGGATTATCACTGCAGTGATGATGGTGGAAACCCATTGCTGGACTTGGCCTTATAGCATTAACTGGTAATTTGTTACTGTCATTACTCATACATAACTTATTTTTTTACAGATACAGCAGATATAATTGTGAAAGGCCAAGCAAAAGCCAATGTGAAGCAAAAAGATGGACTGCATAATATCTCCTAAAGTTCAGTTCGCAGTTCCAGATATTCCCCTGACCATATAATGGTTATGAACAATACAATAAGCTCAGCATATTGTCTGCTAAAGATATTTCATCAATGACCATGAAACATGTATATAAATACTTAGCATCATATAATAGATAATTTCAAAAATGCTGGACCAAATTGCAACAGTGAGTCAGTATATACAGCAAGCAATAGGACTCAGTCATATGCTTCATACAGATAAATTTACAGTATTGATAGCGACTGATGTGCGACTTTCATGAACGTAATATTCAGATCGAAAACTGTGCCGAAGTACAATATATGTAACCTACACAGAAGTGACTTTTCCCTACAGAGTACTAGACTATCACCAATATGAATATAGTTATGAATAATGGTATATGTGTTGCGGTTCAGGTTGTGTAGAGAGTTTATTGTTAGTTTATTTCCTACTCTGTCGTTTGAACCACTACAAATACACTCCTGATTACTCGCAAGAATAAATGATGCCTCTTTGTAAGGTATAAATCAATACAAGTTTTGTCTGTATACTTTAATTATATTATACAGGCTCGTATCATCAACACAAGCTTGATGCTACAAACTAATAAGCAAGCATAAAATCACAATAGTATTATTAGAACTGTTTTATCCAGTATATTTTACACTCCATGTCTCAACCAATATCACGAGACTTATTTTTCACCCTGCTGGTTCGCTAGTCAGCTTATCTCTATCTCACTTCAGTCATCAGTTCAATATCATTTTTAGGAAATGGTACTTTAAGCTTTCTATATTCTCATAAGAATAAGTATCAGGTTATGAATGTACCTTATATATTCCACTCCCTATATATGCACTTATGTTTTTGATTTGATTATTCGATTTGTTTAACTGAAATTAATGAGTTGCATCTTGTTTTTAAAGACACAGGGGCGAAATTAGTGGTTTATAATTACGTTCCGTTCGATCCGCAACTATTTCAAACACTACTACTTCAAGGTATCATGTAACGAAAATTGTAAGTTTCAAATAGTATACATGCCTTACTGCAATGTGGTACATACTATTACCCTCCCTTCCTATTTTCAGCCTCACAGATCTTAGCATTCTCCTAATTCCTCAAACCCATTTCCATCACTGGTGGTTTATATGTTATACTGTATGATAATGACTTCGCCATCAAGAATCCTTAACATTTATATACATGTGCCGTGTTATTTTGCTTTGCTATTTTAAACTAATTTCCATTATTCAAGTGATTGTATATATATTGTACATGCATAAGTTGTAAAAATTACTGATCAAAATTATTATTAGCAGCAATTAAAATTGTCAGCTGAAATTTTTAACAGCATTAAAAGAAAGTAGTGATTGATTTGACACATAGGTTCAATTTTATTTCATTAATGTACCTGGATGCATTGGTTAGTAATTTGTAGACTACTAAGTAAATGTATAGTGAGAGAGTCGAATTAGGAATGAGAATATATTTCCATAGAGACCCAGAAATCTTCAATTACATTATGGTTATTTCCTTTCAAATTTTAATAATTGATAGTGGGCATATTTGTAATGCAATATATTTGTATGTGGACATATCAGTATTTCATTTTTGTGTTCTCTTTTTAATGTGTTCACAGGAAGATTGAGTGTGGTGAGGGTCATGGATAGTAATGGGCCCAGTTGAGAGGAATGGAAGTCCTATTACAAACTGAATATGATGCATTTTTATAATCAGTGCTAAATGGCATATGATTTATGGATAGGTACATCCCTTTACAACCACACTCTCTTTGCAAAATTAATATTCTTCATGAAATGGGCCCTTTTTGCCTTTTCCAATGACATGGCATGGCATGGTCCATATAGCCATATATATGATAGGCCAAATAAGAGATATATTTGTCGAGTCATGCGAATATTTGAATAAGAAATTCCGTAAGATGGCGCTAAAGTGTAGACTACACAGGTCGTAAACAGATTTCAGTTAATTGCTCAATACTGTAAAGGTGAATCGAGAATATAGAAAGGTAATTATTGACAATTATTACTTTTTTTTCGCAATAAATTTAGATTGATCTGATTGAGCTTCATGCCTTGTGAGGTTTTACTAGTAGAGCAGTGAAAAACGTATCATGATTGAATAACACTACTGTTAGTTTACAGAGCGTTGATTTATTCCGCATCTTCTCTAGTTCGTCAGTGCTATTTAGTAGCAGTACTGTACATATACAGCAGCTGTAATGTTTGATGGTCTGTTGAATATTCCAGAAGAGTATACAAAGTAGTAAAGATGCCAGTAGACAATGGTAATTCTGTGAAAGGTGTAGGTGAATAATGTAGATATACTAGCAGAGTGTACTATCCAGTTCAAAATTCATGTGAGTTTGGGTAAGGACTAAGTATTTTAATAGGGATTGCACTAGTAGTTAAACGTGTGACGCCAAAATGATTGTTCGAACGTAATACAAGGGTTAGACTGAAGAAAACTAAATTATATATTTTTGTCCTTCGGGTTGGCGGAATTCTTATGACGCTGGACTGCCAGTCAAAATACTTTAATGCTTTGACGGCTCGAGATTGCTCCAGTTCCTACACGTGTAAAGTCATTTTAATTATTTTATTATTATAATAAACTAGGAAGGTAACTTAAAAATGTTTTTTGTTTTGTTTGTTACATTTAATCGAATAATAGCAATTGATTAAGCGTTTTTTTCGCGGTCTATCTAAAACGGCTTCGCAGACCCCAGTTTGGGAACCGCTGGGTTAAAGCAATCTGTGAACACAGTATAGTCGGAATTATCTTATCCATTGAATTTGTGAAACGGGCTGATATTTATTGGATTGTACTTGTTTACTGTCTGCTCTTCCAGATCTTTCTCTTTTACGAAGCTAGAATGTTTTGTATGCGTATTATGTAGCGTAGTGATAGAAAGAGAATACGCCATAAAATAACACTTCCTCGTAGCTCAGTTCAATAAGAGTCTTGTGTGAAAGGTCGTCTGAAAAAGGCACAGTAGTCGCATTGTGTATGGTACAAGTTCGTTAGCTTGATCAGGCAAATTACCTACAGCTATCCGAAGTTCGAGCTATGAGAATATTTCCTAATTAAGGATTTTCTGTTGTAGTACCTTGCTGTTGTATTTTCTTACCTCGATGGGCCTGCGCTCGAATAGACCCAGGTTGCTGGTAGTCTGTTAGTTTAATCAGGAAAGAGTTCACTGTTTAGACTCCAACTTGAATTTAGTTGTTTCTTAAGGAAAGCCAAGTATGGTCGAAACCTAGCTGCAGTTCAAAATATTCTATATTACTAAGATAACCGGTACACATAGCTACATAGTCGATGTGAGAAGGGATCAGCGCTATGTGACTATGTGTATTATTATTATTATTGTTGTTGTATAGAAAATAACATATATACTTGTCACATATACTATACATTTGTACTTTGATTTATCGCATGATCTAGAATTAAACGCTATCGAAGTTCGAACTATCCAATGTTGAGCTAACGAGGTAACGAGGTACAAGTTCGTTAGGTCGGATATTAAGGGATCAGGCAAAATACTTCCAGCTTACTGTAGTTCAAGATAGCCCAGCTTGTTGTATTTTAAAATTATATATTTTGGTGTATAATAATTATCCCGTGTATCACTGTGTGGCTTGAATATTGACTTAAGTAGTTCTGTCTCGCTCCCTCGCACTTTGTATCTCTTTCATAGCTAGACACTCGTTACTTTGACAACCGTTTCACAGTTTAACAATGGAGCTTTCAAATAGCAGCCAGTATCACATGACTCGTATTTTCTCTTTATAATACCTGAGTCCTGAAGTAAGGTGACACCGTGATAAGGTGACAAAAATTCACCTTTATTAACTGAATATTGAGGCACTTC
>QXVX01009592.1:0-23937 GCA_013436065.1 Halocynthia aurantium | reverse complement strand
ATTGGTGGAAAGAAGCATGAAATATCCAAGTGTCCAGGTGAGTCCCATAAGCATCACCATTGAAAAAGCAATGACCAAGTTTTGGTGAAGAGTGACTTTCTTTGCGGAAGATTGGACCTGAAGATTGATAAAGGTTACATTTAAATTTTTAAGATATCTATTCCTCATGAATCCGGTAAGTAGTGTGTTCCCTGAAGACTAAAATTAGAATTGCTATCTGTAGATTATTTTTACCTTGGCTCGATTCCAGGTAATTTTTCGAATTATGATAAAAAACAGAATCAAGTTACACAGGAGCATCAGTCCGACCGGCAGCAAAAATCCAAAATACAAAGAGTATTTGTGTAGCCAACACATATTGTCTGCCATGTACTCTGACTTTGGTGCGAGAGGAACTAAAATTAAACACATTAAAATTAAATACCTTTTTTATAATCATATTGTAGTAATAAAGGCACTGATATTAGTCGAGAGGAGTGCGCGGATTATGGCATGGCTTTTATGTACTGCAGCACAATGACCTCCACTATCTTGGGGACCTTCAGAGGTTAAGTGGAATATGTAAATGCTTGATCAAAGTATGAGTACTCTGCACTGTATACTCCATATGTCAGTCTGTGAGGTCATACAGACTTTATAACAAGAATAATTTATTTTAGGAAAATATTACTTGGGGACTGACAGTACCTGCAGCCTAAGGGACTACAAAGTCATATTCCGGATCTGGTCAAGAATATTAAAATTGGTACCTTGATCACAAGTATTGGTTTGCTGACGAGCATCGAAATAACCAACGGCTACCGAAAAATTGATGCCGACTATGAGAGCTGGAGTCAAGTATCCGAAACCAATGCATTTGGCCATGTAATGAGAAATTTCAGAACCAAATATCTTGAAGAAAGAATATTTTTAGGAGAGTTTCAAATACAACGTCCTTTATAGTGTAAGGGAGTCTTACTTTAACAAGAGAACGATACATATCAATGCTATACACCATCATCCAACACCAACTGCTAAGAAAAAAAAAGTGGAGAAGTGCAGTGATGGCGAAGCAAGTCGTTCTGTCAGCGGTGCGCGATATTCCAACAAGGAAAATTATGTACACTGCGGCGAGGTTCACACAAATATGAAGAAGGATTTGAATCGGACGCTTACGTCTTGCATCCCTGCAATGGAATTTACAAAAAAAAAATGGTAGAAATTGACATAATACAGTGCTACAATGTGCTATTATGACCTGTTATCAATTGATCCTTGAACCCATTCATATCATATGCCTATCCCGCACTGTACATGAATGATATATTGTAACGGACTCACCTTCTGACCACATGCAAAATGATGGTAAAAATGAGACCGGCGATTGACAATGAACATCCAATGTCGCTCACAACGTCCAGCACGATGTCTGCCGGCACAGCGACCCGACTCTTTTTGCCAAATTACAAATGTTATTTTAATATATATATGCTGGAAGGCACAAAATGTTTAACTGTGTTGTAAAGAAGTAAATACTTACAACGATCAGAGCAAAGTTTGTCAAATGACTACATTTGCATTGTGGGAATTCCTTGCTATAGTCGAGGCAACATCCAGTTGTTTCCCATGATACAGTAGAGAAATTCCAATATGCACAATGTATATCAGTAAACTGTGCCTATATGCAATAATACGATAGTGTTATACAAAGCTTTATAAGTTAACTGTCTGAGCATTTGCAAGCACAACTTACGAAAGTTTTGTTCATTGGAGATTTTTCAACTTTGCTTTTCTCCCCAGGGTGTTGTATAACGATTGGTTCTTTGAGGTTTCGAATCACTATTCCTTTAGCTAATTCGGCTGATACAACCTATAATAATATAAGTATGTTGCCTATACTGGTTCTATGGATTTTCTCAAAATTATCATGAATATAAACAGATGTGTTCCCTGACCTTATCAACCGTTTGATTTGAAGGAAACAAAGAAGAATCCTTGTGAAGGAAGAACGTGATACGGAGGGGGGCGCCCTCCCGTTTGGCCGCTTCTCCAGCAAAATCAATAGCTCCTCCAGGTAAGGTGATGTTTATAGGCTGTACGGATTCTTCTTGGTTCGTGGGTTGAATCTGAGGAGTGAATGACACTGAATCCGATTGCTGATTCTCGCTTTCGCTGTTTGATCTCGTAGGTCTTTCCAGTATCTGTGGTATATTGTGATAGTAATTTGAGAGTGCAGTGAAAATAGTGGGAAAATTCTACCTCCTGGGAGTAAATCTTCATATTGGGGTGAATTTATCCATCTCATAGACTTTACCTGTGCAATTATTGATTCCGTCTCTACTTTTAGTTCAGTAGAATTTTCTGATAGTGTAACCTCATTCGCCAGCGACGATAACGCCATCACCAAGTTTTGCTTAAGTTGGTCTTCCTGTGCGCGGACAGCTCCCGGGGACAAAGTGGTCGTCGGTGGTCCAATACTCGGAGCGGGAGAGGGTCCTGTTGGGTTAGGACCGGGGTCGGATGGTGCTCCAAAAGCCTCGGACAGATGACTTGTTGTGGCGACTATTTCGAATAGGATTACTGGAGTCACCTTGAAAACATCCAGGTGTATATAAATATATATATTTACAGTGGAACCACGAATGGTCTTGTTTTTTTAGCAATGAAATAATTGGTGTTATAATGGGCTTCCACTATTATATATTTAGAATATTATACAGTCAATCCAGTGATGGAATTCAACTGGAACCAGTTACTGAAATTCCAAGAACCCTTTCTTGAATTGTTTTGAAAATTTAAAGTTTTCCATCCCCCCATGCATTATTTCATGGAGTAGGAGTGCGAAATTTTCCCCATAAATTTTGAATCTAGAGAAACTTCCTGAACAATTTGAATCCTGCCACCTGGTATATTCCTTATTTAATATCCCTTTATGATACAGATATTTTGATATTTATAACTACCTGATAAGATAAACAAAATTATGTACACTGATAATTTGTAGAATCCATTATACCTTTAGTTGATTTTTTTTCAAGGCCGAAGTGACATCAACTATGAATTCAGCAGCATTGGTCGTCTCTTCCATTGTCAGTGTATTCGCATCCGACGTGAGTACTTGCAATATTTCTACTGTTTCTTCAACTTCTGCTGAAGACACATCAGTGAAGTTGACCTAAGCAACAATTTAAATTAGAATTTATAACTTTCAAAATATCTTGATGATATCTATAACTCATTTCAAACACAATATTTTTTTTGACGAATGGTATTTGTGCAAATACTAAGTAAATCATAGTTCACATATACCTTGATAAATATGTAGGCAAGACCTCCATATTATACGTTATGTTATACCTACCATCTGGGTTACTTTTTGAACTTCGACATCACACTCCACCGCTATCAAAGTGTCATCATTAAATCTCGTAACATATGTCAGGTTCCCATCCAGTTTGAAAACATTTGTGGTGCATTGTACGGCAGCAATGGAGCGTCCTGACAAAACAATTCTTTCTTTAAACAGGAAACATCACTAATTGCTAATTGAAATTCCCACCTCTGGGACATTTCTCCTCAGAATAATTTTTGAAATCGGTCCAAGTCTCCGGGAAGGTATAATTTTTGCCAGTATTTTTTTCCTGAAGTAATTGTCTTTTGCAAAATGCTGTCAGGGAAAAAGGTACATATTATAATATGGTAATTTGTTGATTAATTTTCACTTCGCCCTGAATTAATGTTGAGGTAGGGGTAGAAAATCAAATCAATTCTTCCTCTTGAAGAATATTATTATGACGTATAAATACTGCTGAAGATTAATTCCAAATGCTCGAATTAGAAGTTATACATTCAATCTCATTAAAAAAAAGATAACTATGCTGGAGTTGATGGTTTTTTTAATTTTATTTTGAAATCATATAGAAAATGAGAGGTGGTAGTATGTGAGATTGATATGTGAGATTAGGTGTTATAAACAATGTTTCCTTCACTATTTGCAAAACAATAATTTTACGCACACCAATGACTAAAACATTGGTTATGGACCAAATGACTTATGAGAAGGTAACAAACAATAAATGTTCAATATTCGCTAATTATAAAACTTCATACGTGTACACAGAACTTCAGGATTCCCTTTGAATCCTGTGTTGCATTTGCATTCAGCCAGGGTTCGCCGATTTGTACAGGTTGTGTTGTCGGCACATTTTTTCGTCAGACACCAGTCAACATCTTGAAATTAAAGACATGGAACCATTTTAACATGACACTATTACTAAAAGTCATTTCAAGATAAGACTTGAGTCCGAAAAAAAATCACGTTAGAAAAGCGCTAAGCAACACATACCTTTTTCGCAATAGGTACCCTCGAATCCAAGAACACAGGAGCAAGTGTATCCTTCTGAGAGGTCAGTGCATGTACCCCCATTTTGACATGGCTGGGATTCACAATCGCGTTGCGCTGATATGGTAGATTAAAAATTGGTGTAACACTAAGTTAAAAAGCATGTTGCAAATTAAAGAGGGATTTCAGAAAGAAAAATTGCATAAGAAGAATTTTTAAATAACTTGGCAAGGTTTCATAAGCTCTCACTCTTGAAAAATAAAGGTACCACAAGTAATAAAATAAAAATGGATGGCCTTAAAACAAAAAGCAGGTTGTGATTTCTGCTGTAACTAACTTGGATTTTGAGAACAAAGAAATTGTAGAAAGTAATGTAGTGGGAGGTTTAGGAGGTAATAATGTCTGGTAGGTAATAAATAACCTCAGTAAAGTATGTAGGAATTATTACAGGGAGACAGTTAATTAAGAAATTAAGACAGTTAGTACTTTTATAACAGTAATTTTTTTTAAACAGATATAGTAGAGAATACAAATCTTCCAATAGGTTGAACATACAGTAAATTTCCAATATGAAAAGTCACCTGTTTTAACTGTTGCACTGACTTCATTACTTGAGCCTGCCTCGTTCCCAGCACGAACATAACATACATACTCTGTCTGAATCTGTAACGAGGTAATGAAGATTTCATTTCCGGCTGTCGTCCCGCTACCGACTTGGGATCCACTTTCTTTATGCTTGCAGTTGTAAGAATAAGTTGATGCACCCGTGACCAGACCCCATTTGAAATAGAAGCTGTATTTTGCAGCCCCACGGAAGCTAGCTGTTGGTTCAGCAGGAACTGTGAGTAGAAATACGTATTAAAGCTGTGCTACCTAATATAACATCTAGGGAAATACATAACCACTATTAGAGAGAAAGTATAGTAGAGAATAAATAGTATAATATGCATTATTGAAAAATTTGAAGTGACAATTCTAATTAGGGCGATGTAGATATTTGTTTTTAACTTACCGGTAAATTGGGTGCTCGATTCAGAGTTGGGGCTCCGCCCACCAGGGTACACGACCAAAACAGTGATGTTGTAAAGCGTCCCAGGCTGTAGATTAGTAAAAACGTACGGTGTTGTCTGCACCTCGACTGTCTAGGTAGAGCAATGTAATAGAAAGGATATGTTAATACCATAAGAAGGAAGAACAAAAACTAAAGTACTATGGTAAGAAAATGGTTTAGAAAAGTTTAACAGCTAGATCGGATAATGGCAACACATTTTTTTGCATAGGAAATCCAAGCTATAGCAAGAGAAAAGTTTACCAAGGTCACACTTTATTTTAAACAACTGAAATCATAGAAAAATTGTGTCTAAATTTCACAACTTCGAATCAAAACTCATTGCCATGATCCATTATGAAAAAGTATCCCTTTGAACCACCCTGATATATATATAGTACATATTATTTTATTAATTCAAAAAGAAAAAGTAAAGTAGAATATTCTGTGTATCAGATACATACCGGTAAAAGGATCGAATCGGCCAGTACATTAAATATGTACGACGTTGCTCCATTCTTTTGTGTCCACGAAACGCTGAATGAATTTTGGGAAGGACTTGATATAACTGGTCTGGTGGTTGATGGCAAAACTGAAGTACATAAATAATTTCACATAAAATATATCTAACAATTGAAACTAAAACCCAAAATATATATCTCAGTTTATTTACCAGTAGAAGATGACACTGAAGACTCGGGTCCAGCACCAACATAATTGTTATATGCTTTCACTCTGATCTCATATATACCACCTGGTGTTAAACGAGATACACGTGTGGAGGTAGATGTTATGTTTCCATCACCCTCTATATTGGTCAACGCAGATTTTTCCTTCAATATTTGAACTTGAAAAAAATCAGCACCTCTGACAGGAGACCACATGACATCAAACCCGTCTTCATAGAGTTTTATGATTTCAATATTGCTTGGCTTATCAGGAACTAAAATACCCAACATGACAAAAAAATATTTTGTGATAATCCTGAAAAGTTCTACAAATGTTAACACTTAAATTCTCAATTGTAATAATTAATAATTGCTTTTAGAAAATCGATATTTATTAATAGACAACTTAGTATACAATATTCATATATCTAATTTACCTGTGATTTGACTTCTAGATTGACTAACTTCACTCAGTCCTCCTGGATAAGAAACTTGGATGGAAATGTTGTACAACACACCCGGATCCAAATCATCAATCACTGCATGATTCTCTCCGAAGAAATTTCTCTGATTTGATGAGTAACAAGGTAGGATAAGGTATTTATATACTTCATGTATTTTTCATTAAAATATATAGTAACCTGTATCTCGGTGTTATTCAATAATACAATGACATAATATCCAGATGATCCAATTTTGGCTAACCAGGATACCGAAAAAGAGCGGAGGCCAACATCCGAAATGATTGGGGCTGTCGTTTTAGGGAGAACTATAGATGAATAGAGATGATAAGAAATATTTTATATGAGGAGATTGTCTGCTGAAGATATTCATTGGGCTCATATTATTAACAAAGTTAAAGACCCTACGACCTACGTGTTGTGCTGTTAATTTGAGCCTTATCCCCTTCACCAGCCTCATTCACAGCAGACACCTCAACCCTGTACAGTCCACCTGGAGTCAATCCCATTATAACTGTGCCTGTATTTGTAACATTGTCTGAACTGTTTGAGCTCTGTACCAAGCTGTTGTTGACCCTGTGTTGCACTTGTACTTTGTAGAATTCTGCACTGATGACTGAAGACCAGCTCACAGCTATTCCATTGTTGAGAAGATAATCTATCGCAAGATTCTGTGGACTATCGGGAACTGCAATGGAAACAGGTAGGTAATAAAATTTACTCGTATAATCGTAGATATAGATAAGAAGTTTTTAATAAATAAACGTTGGATCAATATGAATTAGAAACATTTAACTTAAAAACTTTTTGAATAATTAATACTAAAAGTTTAAAGTTCTTTAAATCAAATGTTCCATTGAATTATCCAACTACAAAAACTGTATTAGCATACGTGTAATTTGAGTGGCAGTTGGCGAGCTAGTACTTAAACCGGCAGGATAACGAACAACAATTGATATCTTGTATCTAGTCCCAGGTTGCAGTCCATCAACCATTAGATTATTTTCAGTCGTGGTGAAATTGTTCTAAAGTTAGGTAATCAGAAAGCTGAATTGCAGTTAATAAAGTTTGAAATTAATCGTACTTACTAATAGTGTACCGACTTTGTACAGGGTAATTATGTAACCATCTGCTCCTGGCATTGCTTGCCATGTAACTTGAAAGCTTCTAACTGAGACTCCTTCCAAGATTGGTTTCGAAGTAGTTGGCAATGCTGTTCAACATGTATATATGGAATATTGTCAAAATTCTATATGTAAGGACAGTCAGAATTCTTTTATTACCTGTTGTTAATACTGATTGGTAAGCTACACCAGAGCCAGCTTGGTTCAGTGCCCTTATCTTCAGTGTATACCATTCACCAGTCCGTAGGCCAGTTACATTAGCAGTTGTTTTAATGTAATCTATAGTAATCATGGCGGATGTGACAGTTGAGTTGTTTGAAGTGTAAAAAATTGTAACATTGTAAGATTCAGCGCCTGTGATGGCATTCCATTTTATTATGAACCCAGTTGAAGCTTTGTCTGTGATATTTACACTGGATATCATTCCTGGCAAAGTGATTGTGGTTAAATCATAAGATTGAGTTGTTTGAGGAACAGTTTCATATGTGGTGGTCTCTGTCAGAGTTGCATTTGTTTGAGGAACAGTTTCATATGTGGTGGTCTCTGTCAGAGTTGCATTTGTTTGAGGAACAGTTTCATATGTGGTGGTCTCTGTCAGAGTTGCATTTGTTTGAGGAACAGTTTCATATGTGGTGGTCTCTGTCAGAGTTGCATTTGTTTGAGGAACAGTTTCATATGTGGTGGTCTCTGTCAGAGTTGCATTTGTTTGAGGAACAGTTTCATATGTGGTGGTCTCTGTCAGAGTTGCATTTGTTTGAGGAACAGTTTCATATGTGGTGGTCTCTGTCAGAGTTGCATTTGTTTGAGGAACAGTTTCATATGTGGTGGTCTCTGTCAGAGTTGCATTTGTTTGAGGAACAGTTTCATATGTGGTGGTCTCTGTCAGAGTTGCATTTGTTTGAGGAACAGTTTCATATGTGGTGGTCTCTGTCAGAGTTGCATTTGTTTGAGGAACAGTTTCATATGTGGTGGTCTCTGTCAGAGTTGCATTTGTTTGAGGAACAGTTTCATATGTGGTGGTCTCTGTCAGAGTTGCATTTGTTTGAGGAACAGTTTCATATGTGGTGGTCTCTAGCTGAGTTGTCTCTGCATTTGTTAGAGGAACAGTTTCATATGTGGTGGTCTCTGGCTGAGTTGTCTCTGCATTTGTTTGAGGAACAGTTTCATATCTCTAGTGAATGAATATTAGCTATATAATTTGAAAATTAAACTCATCGATGTCATGTGTCATTCAAGCATATTGCCTCTATTGTACGGCCATCGCCCTTTTTGTGCGACAGTTCAGTTTTTGAATTAAAAAAATGCTTGCTTGTAAGATCGTTGTAAAAACAAGACTTTTATCTGATCTTGATAAACTTATAATATGAGTGAAGTATATATACATCAAATGTGATTACTGGACAATGATTGTGAAGTTTCCTCCCTTGTTAGCGGGAGTGTATTTGTAGTGTCCACACATCAGGGAAAAAATAACCAATAACAATTACCTAAGGCACTACACTGGTAACCAATCAAAGAGGACACACGGAAGTGAGTCTATTTCTTATCATTGTTTATCATGTGTAATACAGTATTCGTATTTTATTATTCACGGTATCAATCATACACATTACGTAGGCAGCAACGTTAGTAACGTTAGTCAATACATCCACAAACTTCCGGGTTATAATAATCGGGTAAAGAAAGTCCGTTACCGTATTTATTACTTCCTCCACATCGAGTAGATAGTCCACTGTGAGCATTCAACGGAATGAATCAGTAATTTCGCGGATATTCTTTCTGACCTACCGATTTTGCGTATATTCTATAAATCTCCCTAGATGGTATATGTAGCTTCGTATATGATATTACTATAGTCAATAATCTCGTTAATGCCGTCATGCACGCTGCAGTGACCCGGGCGTGGTCGGTACTGCCTTACCATTTATATCAAGCCACCGCATTTACAGTCTATTTCTTATCGAAGCTCACGTAACGTGGTGTGTAGCTTGTCGTGAATCCTATTGCATTAAGCATTCTTGTACCAAGTTAAATATATACTACATATGCCTACCTACTATAGCTGCTACTGTTGTACCATTGTCGGCGCTGATAGTCGCTGTATTGTTGCTTGAATTTGAATCAGTTGTATTCCATAGTATAATACTGGATTCATTGCTTGCGAACGATCCCGTAAATCCTAATAACGAATGTAATTCGATATTGTATTAGTCTGTACATTATACAGGGCGTCTCAAAAGTCACTGTCTATTTTTCTTTATATATCTCCGTCCAATGTCACTCAATTTTGACACAAATCTAAAGCAGTATTTGAGCATTCTTTTGGCATTTATGTTTTAACTGGATCCCCAGTACAGTAGTCCGCGGGAGATACGTTACAAGACTTACTGGCTCAAGCATCTGGAAGAACGGTCTGCTCTTTGTCTATCGAGTACTGAGCCAATCTCCGTAAACTTAGCTTGAAATACGTAGATTGTCTTTGTAACGAAAGCATAATGAGGTCCATATGCTGTTCTAAACTCAAGTAATTCTTCAAATAAACTCTTATCATATTGTATCCGCAGTAGGTCTTAGAACGTATCCCCCGCGAATACAGGCGAACTAATGTAATGGGGTTATATAAATGTAACCATTGTCGTCCTTTGCACATGCGGATACTACAAATGCAATATTGCGACTGGGTAGCTTTTTTATTGCTTTATACTAGTTAAGCTATAGTACATGCAATGATTGTAAGCAAAGTTCTGGGGCTGGAAATGATTCGTAAAGGCCTTTGCTATGAAATATCGAGGCAAACAAAAGCGAGTACATTTTTTACATGTCATATATCTCAGCTATACAAAGTATAAACTAAATGAAAGACCCCATTCCTCACGAAGGGGTATCGGTCCGCCGTAGATAAAGCCTTCTAATTATATGTAGTGGCCTTGCGTTATTCCAGTAGTCCTTCATACTAGCTCTATCACAGATGTAACAAACACAATATAACAAACCTGATAGAAAAAACAGTACAAGCAAATGCGTTTTTTCCATATTAAATGGCATCTCCTAGAGCAGCTATAATCCGAAAAATTCGATGATGAATCCCGACGAGTGTTTGCAATGTTCTAACTGCTTTGCACTTTTTCGATATTTCAAAAGAAACCTCCCACACTCTTCCACCTACTTTATTTGTAATACGTATAGATTACGTAACGAATGTTACTAGTTTCTGTGATTACGAATAAGCAGTCGGTAAACAAGTCCTTCAATTATTCTATTTCGGTGGAAGAAAAGTAGTAGATTAATATGCAATATGGGAAATAAAACGAAAACTACAGAAAACGACAACGAACGAATGAATGATAAAAAAGATCCTCTGCATTATATGACCCTCTCATGTTAAGGACATGATTTAGAGCATAATTCATCATGAGCAGTGAATTATCGAAAAACAAAGACGTATTTTACTTTTACATTATTAAAGTCAATCACCTTTTGGATCAACTAAAGCATTGTCAGCCCATTATGTCGACCACGGGTTCAGGTGTTAAGGTAGGGGTTAGTTAACACTGATCCTATCACTCACCCTAACAAGATCACCTGAAGAATCGCCCCATATGGAGAATTTTCACCCTACTAAACTCTTGGGTGAAGATTCTCTAGTTGATCCAAAAATTCACTACCTGGATACTGCAATACTGCTCAACACATACCGTTGTAAATTAATCAGCAAATCTTTCCTGTGACAGCCTCTATATTTAGACTACGTATGATGCATGATAGGTTACATATATTGAAATGCACTAACTCTACTCTATATCAAGTACTGGTGCTCTAATTGTAACCAGACGATTAATGTCTTAGTGACATTAAAACAATGCTGTGTTAGTCATAGCTTCTTCCTAATTTACATATACAATAGCATAGAGCCTAGAGTAGTTGGATTGATATGGGGATGAGTACACTAACAATGTTATTGTATGATTCTACTATTCTTCTGCGCTTCCGGGTCCCTTCGAAAACATGGTATACACTGCAGCATCATGTACAGTGATGAAGGCTGCCTCTTCCCCGGCAATGTCGAAATAATCATTCGTTTTCAACGCGCGTCGAACATCGACTGTAAAAACAATGAGAGAATGCATTGTTTAGAGTGACTATCGCACGTGAAAACATGGTCATGTCTAGATGACCTGATGATGAACTGATATTGTTGTGACATGAGACTAATATGATATTACTCATTTCCAATTACATATAATTCCAAATCATCAGTTACGCGTTGCAAATCACGTCGGGATCGACTAAATGGTCATCCTAGCAATTTTTATATTTACTGCAGTACTGTATATGTGAAGACTTTATTCCCTGCGTGTACAAAATTTGGCATCAATGAGACAATTTTGTGGGGAAGCAAAGCCAACCGTGTAACTGCGAATTTACCAAATTGTATCTTTGATATCGATATCCCACTACACAGTCGTTGCTAATATTAAGCACCTTATATTTTGAACTATCAAAAGTGAAGTTTAGGCTTACCACAAGGAGAATGCTTAATTCTCTTATTCATATATATATCAAAGCTGTACTGTAAAACAATCTCAAATAGAAGTTTTGATACTCACCACAACAATTGGCAAGAAGAAAACTTATTCCAAGTTCTTTAAACTGGGAACATAGCTGAATAAAAATATTAAAGTTAATTACTTAACAGGTTAACTAACAGTAGAGTAAACGAATAAAATGCATAATCCCGCAAATGGTCTTTGCTATACGGGCTATATAAAGGCTTGGTTAGGATTTTCAAATGTAAACAAGGTTAGATGGGCCTGTATCAATATCAATTTGTGATATAACCTTAAATCCGTCAGTAATTTTGTTACCTGTTTCAATAGCTTAGCACCAACAAAGTCGATAAATGTGAAGCACCCACAGTCCAAAATGACAGTGTGAATATCCTCCGTATTCCAGTTTGGCTCTTAAATTATAATTATAAAAGACACTCGCTATTGACTGACTTTACACTACTTGAATGGAATACTAAAGAAGGGTTTATATTTAGATGATTATGATACCTCTTTGTGATATTGTAGTCATCTCTACTGTGATAGGTGAACTGGTAAATGTTGTAACGGTAAAATCTCCATGATTTTCCAAGTCTTTTCCAGTATTTTTCTTTCTGATGAAGAATTGTAATGTTTTAGACAGAGCCAGACAGGTCATTGGTAATTAAGAGCCCATTTGTAACATATGCTACAGATCCCGTACCGGGTTAATTCGGCTCTGAATAGTTTACATTGTATTCCGGGGACTGATTTTACGCTAAGGTTGTGGTGTTAACAATGTTGCGATAGTACAAAGGTTAAAGTATTAAACATAAGCATAAAATATATAGTTACCCATTACGAATTTTTTTCTTGTTCAACCTTTCCAGTTCAAGTTCAATCTCTCGTTTTAATTTCTTTTTTTGGTTGAGGACAAAACCTAGAATAAAAACAGGGATATTTGGTTAGCTGAGTAAAACTTAAGCAACATGCGGTCATTACAAACCGAAGGAAGGCAGTAGGAAATTTTGCCAGTCAACAAACAGCGGAATAGTCCCGGGAATTCTGCATTTAGGAGGTCAGCCCATTTGCCTACAACATCCAGTGGCACCAATGAGTCGACTATATAGACTATAGAGTATAGACTATAGCTTCCAATGCTCAATAAAGGGCGACATTACCATATTTTCAAGGGATACCCGGCAAAGAGTTTTTTGTAACAATTATTTTTAGTATATTTTTACCCAACCCAGCGGCTCATTTTTACCCTGTGGTACGGGGCCCTGGGAACTGCCTTGATGGTCAGCCTGTCCCTGCCATTCATTACCTGGATCAAATCCAAGTGATTTGACAAGTTTTTTCCGGAAGATGTCTCGATTTGCATAGTAAAGCGTTCCATAGAATTTGAAAATAAAGATTCCGGGTAATGTGTTTTCCTATTAGGATAAAGGAGAAAAGTGTTAAAGAAGTACGTGTACGTGTACGTGTGTGTGTGCAGGAAGGGTTGAAATATAGACTTACGTCGATGCACGACCCCTTTGCTCTGTAGATATCGGTATCGGGAATATTGACTAGAACTTCACACCTTGGTTTTTGCGTTCGGAATATAACAGTAATAATGGCAAACACTACACCAGCAAGCAGTCCGACGTCCACGCCGAGGATTACAACGGCAGCCCAAGTAACCAGCCATATCACCTGTTTGAATGACATTATGTAGCATATATATTGATTATTTTCCATGCTCTAGTCTAGAGTCTAGAGTCTAGACTAGAGACAGGGTCCATGTTCATTTCGTGGAGAATGAATGAGCAAAAAAATAGGTTTGAGGTCCATCCGTGTCTTTAGGTCACGGCCCTTTGATTGTGTCACGTGGCTATTTGTTTGCAGATGACAAAATGAATTTGTGATGAATTTTGTAGTTTGTTTGAATGTTATGGTAAGGATTGGATTTCTTATACAAGTGAAAGCAATGCAATGCTATCTCTGGTCAAGTAGATTGTACTTACGAAATCCACTTTTGAGTTCTTGTAAATAGTCTTCAAATTCTTGAATTGCGCCAGTATTCCGAACAGTCCGACGACGATGATACAAGCAAGCACTGTGCGAGGGAGTGGTTCAAAAACCGGAGCCAGCACGAGCACGGCGATTAGAACTATGATAACTGAGATAATGCCGACAACCTGGGTATATAAAAAACTCAAATTTAGCAGTAGCATTTGCTTCACTCCGGTAATTGAAATGAGGGATATATTGATTTCGAACATTGGAACATTGAAAAATACCTGGGTTTTACCACCAGTGTTGTCTTGTATCTCACATCTTGCCAACGCTGCTGCGTTTGGAAAGCATAAGAAAAAGGCCGGAATAAAATTTGACACTCCATAGGCAACGAGTTCCTGTTTCAATCAATTAAACATGACGTAAATTAGTCTACTACCAGTTGTAGTTAAAATATCAGTTCCCTTTCATTTTTTTACGCTACTCACCTGGTTAGCATCTATCCCGTACCCATGTTTTGTTCCATACATTTTGGCCAATGAGACGCTGATTGCAAACCCAACTATGGCGATGGCAAACCCGTCCCCTATGATGCTTCCGAGTATGCTCACATCGGGTAATTGGGGTGAAGGAAATCTGTCATTCAAAGAAAACATGTACAGGGTACACATTTTAGAAAACCATTCTATACAACGATCATGAAAGTTCGTCTGTCCTTTTGGTTTGTCCTAAAACGAAACTTGACCGAATTTGGCATAGGGATCCAGAAACATCCCACAATAGTGCAAATAGAAAATAAAACCCGCAATTACTGCAATCTTATTTATGCATATGTTCAGTTTATAACTGTAATTAAAAGCAAATGTACCATTTTAGTGCATGTAATTATGTGCTCGAGTACTATGTGGATGCACTGTGCGACATGTTTTCAACTTACATGTACTTATGAAACGCACGATTGTACGACACTTATACTTAAAGACGACCTTGGGTATATATCCTGATTCTTATTTTGTCCGCTAGAGCTAAGTAGGGGGCCGTTCCCGAGTTTTCTTCATTAATGCATTATTCTGGGATGAATCTGAACCTTTTAATTTGGTAAGACCCGTTGAAAAATGGCGACGTTGTTTTGACTAGATTGTCGCAGTAGAAAATTGTTACTGTGTTGCTTACCCTGTCGGAATATTATCGACGATAGTGACGCCGAACACGGACTGGAATCTTCCGAAGTGTGACGCTAGTATTGTAATAATCACGAGAATAACCTCTGTCGGGATGGGAATGGGCAACTTTTCTCTAAACACAAAAGTTTCCTTAATTTATCCGACTAACACGAGCTCCATTTAGGGAACAGCTGATCGCCTACTTGAATAGAATGCCACTTACTTGTAGCGAATGTTTATTTCCCGTCCTATGACCAAAAATATGACACACAGGATAGATATCACCAGCGTGGCCACATGGACTGCTGGCAAATTGCGAAATATGTCGACCCAAGACTAATGACAACAGAAACAAATGGAAAGTTCATTACTAACGATCGAAACCTCTTAATTTTCATCAGATAAGTAGTTTCAGTTAGCAAGTACAAGTGCCAAATTGGTGATCAATCAGCATTGTGGTCTTACTGATATGAGTGCGAAGGGACCGCTAAAACGTCCTATCGTGATGCCAAGAATTGCCGGAAACTGGGAGGTCACGACCTGACAAGCTGCACCGGTAGTAAAACCTTGTATGAGTGGTTCTGATAGGTAGGTCGTGATCACACCCAGTCTGAAGATTCCAAACAGTATCTGTTGTGTAGGAGAGAATGAATCATGTATTGCAGTTTACACGTTATGTTACAGAAATGTAAATTTTAGTACTCAAGAAACAGTGTATCAGGCTCGGTAGATTTGATCGCCTGTGGTACAGATTGAAATACAGCAGGTCCCTACTTAACATAGTGAATACTTCAAGTAAAACGGCGTTGAATGAAACCAAATTTATCAAAGGCCTAGTGATATAAAACAGTGCACGTTTAGCGCTCATTATAAACGCGATAAATCAAAGAATAGATTTTGCAAGACATAATAGTTCGTGTAAAGTCTCAATCAACTACGAACCAAAATTAACAAACATGGTGTGCTAATTGATAGTACGCACGCACAATGCGCTTACATACACCATTGTTTATTGTTAAACGTTTGAATGATGATCATACACTTCAAGTATTTTTTTATAACGACATACCTCTACTTTAGTACTTACCGTTAATTTTATAACCGCATATGTAGAGTGCGCTGTATAACTATTCATTTACCACTTAAGAGTCTGACCTGAAAGATTCCCATTATCAATGTAAGTGATGCAGCCACTCTAGCTCGCCTTAAATCCAACTCACTGATTCCTCCAGACATCATATCCACCTCATCAATGGTAGTAGCATTCTGCAAATAAAATCCGGATTCATTATCAATAAATCATTCGGAAAATCATACATTTTTGGACCGTGCACGTTCGTGTTCGCTGGGGCTATTCCAGCAAAGGTCAGAGGAATATTTTATTTATCTATCGTCTATTGTTTAAAAATTGCATCTTAGAATATATATTTGTGTAAATGAAGTATGATTTAACCTCAAATACCGAACAAGGTACAGTACTAACTTTAGCATTGTATGAACTAGTCGCATGATATAAATGAACTATCAGCAGTGGTAGTACAATGAAGTAACAATATAGCACGCAATCCTGAGTGGGTCATTTGCAGTTAGCCACTCCCATCGCACGCCCATTTTATGGTATACTATATATTATATATAGTATACCAGTATATTATATATATATATATTTAGACACGTTCCTATCCGCAGGCATGGAAAAACAAGAATGATAGGATTTGCAACCGCGTAAGAATAACGTAATAATTAATTACCATTATTGAAGTGGCGTTGCCGGCGAACATCGGCGGTTCTATGTCTGGGACATGTCGTAGAACGACCGAACGCGTCAGCAGACTGGTTACAGCAAAAGTCCCAACGGATATGTGGCGGGAAGTTCCCATCAGTGTGTAGATTATTACCGGGTAAAAAGAGGTGTACAAGCCGAACACGGGAGCGAGACCAGCGAGTAGTGAAAAAGCCAAACCTGATGTACAGATATTAGTTAGAATATCATATTTAGATCTGTAATATTTATTATGAAGGGAAAAGTTTTTTCTTCCCACGATAGCCTAACATAATCCAAATTTGAAGTGTTTTATAAATATCTATACTCATAAGCAGAAGATAATGAAGGTTTATAGCTATATTGCAAAATGACTATTTCGTGATCTCGGTTGGTAAACTTAACATTGAGGTTGTCAGAATATATCAATAGTATACTGTAGATCAGTGGTCGGCAAACTATTATTACTACGGCCCAAATCCTTTTTTTCAGTAATAATTAAAGGCCCAGCATTACATGTGACAAATACCACAGTAACTATTACTAGATAACTGGCATGAACATAGATAAGCTGTACAATGCAAAAGCTTCTTATTTACTGGTCTATTCCATCAATCAGTGCGATTTGTGAAATAATAAAGTCGGGAATAAAGTTACATGTTGCAGCAACGTCTAAATTTCTAACACTTGTATCGGCCCATTATAATTTGCTCAAAGGCATAAAATTGGGCCGCGGCCCACAGTTTGCCGACCACTGCGGTAGATTAATGCTAGTGATCATACTCTGTGGAATGTGCACTATTCCAACTGTCAGTCCTGCAACTATGTCCCCTGGCAGCCATTCCCGAATCCTGTATTCGCGAAGCCATGTAATGATAGGAAATAGCTTCAAGAAAAATGGGACGATAGAATCTTTAGAGCAGCGGGCTCGAGATTTTGCCTTTGCGCAGATTTTTTCAAAGGTCGTCAGCTGTTCGTTCTGTAACTTTATTTTGCCCAGCAGCAATTGAAAACCTTTTTCGGTGTGTGCCTGTCTCTCTATCACGAAACGCCTTGCGGTAAAATCCATCCTCGAGTCTGAAAACAGTAAAAAAATATTGTTAGGTATAGTACTGAGGTCCTCTCATTCTGCAGCAGCAATAGTAAAAAGAGGCTAATTTGAGAATTCGACTTGAGTGACTATTTGTAATCTGCCGCCTTCACCCATATCATATGAATTCCCTTTATACTTCCCCTTAATTTCCCATCGGTGGCACCGTGATATACCAGAAGTCGCCACCTATTACTCGGAAGCCGTTTAACAAGTTTTTATTGTTCATCAACGATATCAGATCAAATTTATATAGAGTTAGTCTTGGTCAGTGGTTTCTGTTGCTACAAAGATTTTAATATAAACAGGCTACTAGCCCCTAGGCGAATATCGCTGGAACTTTTCATTTACGATTTGAGCCCGTAGACTTCGTGGGTTGTGAACCGGGAACCACAAACTGGTTAAACTGGCTAATTTTGCAGCTTCCATTCACTGAAGTTCATTGCACGTACTCTTGGTCTATACTCTATAGCGATTCGAAGGAATATAATAAATGTGGGGGAAAGAGAGTTTGTGTAGAAGAGAAGTTAGCAGCAGAGAAGCAAGCATAATACAGATATACCACTTATTATTAACAATGCGCAATATATAGCATTTCGTCTGCCCAGAAATCATGAATGCCCCCGTTTGCATAGTGGGATTGGTGATAAAAACTAACGATTTTATAACCAGTTCAAATGCATTGTTTTGTGATAAATCAAATAATTGAAATTGAAATTTGTTCCCACTGAAATTAATTGATGGGGATGTTGCCTCGGTCATACAGGTAAAATAATTTGGGATATCGGGTTGGTCTAGCGAATCTTAAAATTTTACTAGATTTGGGAAGCTAAGGTACCGGTACAGGTTGTGAAGTTTTTGCGCTAGGAAAAGTATGGTATCAGTAATTTCTTTACTTCTATTTATCCTCCTAACAATTTCTCGATTTTCACCTCTAACGAAAGCCTTCACCCACCTTGCCTTTAGTTTAGTTAACCTTTAACTTATTAACTACTAATTTCATATACTCGTTAGTTGGCATCCACTCCTCCTCCTTCCGCATATAATTTAGTTCAATTTGGTTAAAAAGCGTGAGTCTGTCGAGTAAACTGTATCAAAAATCGTTTCTTTATATAAAAGCATATATAAAACCCTAATCGCGTAAAACGAAGTATACCTGGTTATTTCGGCGCTTTCTCCGGTGCCTATGCAATGTTTTAAACTTGCTTGCACACTGCACTGCCTTGCTATAATTTATCACCTACTGTCAATGCGTTTTATACCAGTACGTACAAAGAAGGCAGTGATTTATTTAAAAAAAGGGAAACGCACACAAACGCGTATTAAGAAAATCAATTTCTTGGCTTCGAAGAATGTGTGCCAAGAGTAATTCCAATTGCAGTGGCTCTCTCGTGTCAAGAGTAATTCCAATTGCGGTGGCTTTCTCTATATATGACTCCTGTCATTTCCAGTGATGTAAACCAAATATAATCACTGCTATCGGTAATTTTAACAGATGACGTTCAATAAAGAAAGTGATCATTTAAATAACGCTATAAAAAGTAAAGTTATTGAATTATGGATTGATTATAACTTGCTCTACTGTTACGATGACTTCATTTTAGACTTAATTATACTGTAATCCGTGGAGCAGGCGCGTGTGTACCTAGGTTTATATTTAGATCTGCCCCATTGGTTCCCAATGTGGTAACCTGTCGCAGTCAATTTGAAAATGATGTGATAATGAGAGTATTAAACTGCAGTTTTTTGTCTATGTTGATTTAAATCATCATTTTTCTAAATATAATCTACTAGAGAGGGGGCTTCAGTGGCGTAAAGATGCTCGTAAAAGGAGCAGTTTGCAAATAGCTATTCTATACGATTATTTCGCTTGTAGAGCGATTGCAATTGTAGAAAAGATTCCCGTGGTGAAGCGACAAATGAAGATAATTCATAAAATTATGAAGTGTGGTTCCCGTGCCATGAAAACATCTCTTATATTGATATCCCTACTAAACATGAGGATCCGTTTGAGAGTTGTTTTCTCCCTTCTTGAGCCAAATCTATTTCCACTTTACAGGCGGAAGTGCCGCTGTAATCTCAGTCATTAGCGAAGCTCTTAAATTTCAGTTATATACTTATTATTGCTTACTAGTGTACTGTATGCATACCGCTAATTGTGTACTGCTAATATGTACATCTAGCTAAGTGTTTGTTCTCGACTAAAGATTATTTGTTGTATTATATATAGATAGCATCACAACAAATAATACGATTGCTGATCCTGTTAAGAGGTTTTGCGATGCTTAAAAGTATGAATAATAATATTGAACAACATTTTGTGATGTCTACAGGAGTTAATGTTCGATTTAGCTCAAGAGTAGAGATGGTTCCTTACAAATTTATCGATAATACCTAATGTACTGGCTTCTACATTCCTTGTGGTTCGCGTCGGTCTTGCGCAAAGTGCGGTTGGTGTCTTACAAAATCTCTGAAAATATTTATTGCTTTTTGTGATGTTATTTAAGTTTTTTCTGCTACTTTTGAGCTGGTCACTGTATTAAAGAAGTTCGACTTAAATATGGATTATTTTATCTAACTATAGGCTTATATTGATCTACGAAGCTTGAAGTTGACTAGCATCCAAGTCCAAGTTGAAAAGGGCAATTTTAAAAACACTTATTTTTATCCATACGTGGCACAATAATATCAATCACCCTTCCATATAGTTAAGTATAACATGTCATATTTAATGTACTGCGTCAAATATACGTCAAATTACACCCATATGAAAGATAACATTACGATACTGTCATCATATAATAATATACCAGCTTTCACAAAGGAAATTTACACTTGAACCTTATTTTTATTCTAAGATTTCAGAGAATATCTGACAGTAACTGTGGCTATTGATATATCTGGTTTATAAAAAGGTATTTCATTCATGCATATCCTGTTTGCTAGTGTATTTCGTTTTTGCTAGTCACGATACATTGTTTAATGTTTATTTTTTCACTGAATTGTGGTATTTGAGTTCGTTAATTACATACCACAATGATTCAGCAAAGCCTTTGTTAGTGAATAAGAATTATTGTGTGG
Source organism: Halocynthia aurantium (assembly GCA_013436065.1). Lineage (NCBI taxonomy): Eukaryota > Metazoa > Chordata > Ascidiacea > Stolidobranchia > Pyuridae > Halocynthia > Halocynthia aurantium. Next base: position 2,692 of record QXVX01009592.1, on the reverse strand, counting down.
TTACAGAATGATATTTGTACTTTACCTCCGTCTTTTGTCCTCTCCGCCGCATCGTGATCGGAGCCCGAAGAATTTGGTAAAAATGGACCATGTTCTTCATCCTCCTCTTGCAACATCGGCGAAAATTCAGTCCACATGTTAACTGAAAGAAAAACTTGAGTGATATCGGCTTTTCAAAGGGTATTCATAATTTCGTGACACTCAACTTGCGTCATTTAACTTCTTCAAGTAACTAATGAAGGTTTTTCCTCATTAGCATTTTCCCTGGACCGGGTTTATTTTATGCCCCAATGTTTTGACATTCTCTGAGTGTAAGAAGAATTTGTAATGGCTATTCTTGACGTAATATAAATATGGTGTGTTGACAATAATTTGTTGTCTATTCAGTATAAATGATAATGGGCTGGCTGGCAAGTCGTCCAGGTTTTACTTCACTCATAATTGATATTCATTGTCCCCACCTGTCAATGGTACAGAAAGTACTGTATTTCAAAAGATCCAATGTTGTTGTACAATCGGGTATTGTTATGAAATCGTGAGCACGACGTTTTGTTTTGGATCTTGCTTAATTTTATAAATTCATTTTTTTTGTCACCACAAACACTAAATAACTTTATTAAGATAAATTTACAGCGTGGTTTTAGCAAATTGTCCTTATACAAGGGGTTGCACAACTATTCAATGAACGCTAAGTGAGAGTAGTTTTGCTAACACCCGAAAGTACTTGTACTTACCGCGTCTCCGACTTTATTGTTTGGGTAAGACGCAATTTTTGGAGAGCTCCTTCCTACTTTGAAGTGAGCTGATTACACAATTGTGCTTTAGTATTAACCGCAGTATAAACACTGCTAATGATAAGTAGGTTATAATGACTTTCAAATTGCGGATCTTGTGTAGCTTCGTAATCTCCTGAATACAGAAGACATTGGACTTCTTCATCATTTTTGATTAAAAGGTCGTGTGACGTTAAAATGTTGATCGAAAATCCAATAGAGATTGGCTCACATTTTGGATTCAATTTCCTTGTCAATTTTATGGAGTGACACCTTCATTATATGATAGGTTACGCCTTAAAAAAAGTTTATGCCTTCTAATCTTCGGAACATATGTTTAATCTGCGCTTGAACTACCTAGCAAACAAGTGTTTTTTGTAAACAAGCGCCACCCAGCGTATAGATATATTTAATAGGTCACCATGCGAGTCAAGTCATTTCAATTGAATATAATTGAATTGAAGTGGATTCGAGTTGAACACGAATTGCAACTACTACATCTAATACGTTAATAAAGTCTCTCACCTGTTTTAACAACTGTACACGCGACGCTGTATGAGTAAGTCTATGTTCAACGAGTGATTATATGATTATAACGTTAGCTAAAACGCGAGTGGTCTTCCAGGGGTCAGACTTTAGTTCTGAAGTATCTGATTCATGAGCTGCATTTAGTAATAAATTTATTCTACAGACCTGTTTTGAACTGAAGAAAAATTCACATATACATAAAAGAGAGAAGAATTCAAACACAGAAAAAGTCATTAGTTTCTAAGCTGAAATTACCTTTCGGAAGTTCTCTGCTTAACGCCACTTGTTACAGCGCTTGTATTTTGAATGTATTATCGTGAGGAAAGTTAGTCATCAGGTAAATCATCCTATACCGCTGATACTCTGGATACCAGTAAAATTCAGAGTCTGTTGGCTGATGATTAATTGCAACGCTATAGCCCAGGGGTGTCAAAAGTCCGGTCCACGGGCGAAATGCGGCCCGGGAACCATTTTTTATTGGCCCGCGGCAAATTCTGAAAATATAATGGAATGTGGCCCGCTAGCGTCTGAATGGGCTGAATGTTAATCTTCAAGGACGAGATGCACGGATGAGCCAGCTAACGCTCAAGTCAAGAACCTTTAGCACAAAACTGGGGGTTTTCCAAAGACATTGTCCCAAACAGAGCCACTTCACATCTTCGAAAAAGGCCCCCGGGGCCCCCTTTGGCCCGCGGGCGTCTCCGCTTTATCAAATATGGCCCTCTGTACAAAAAGTTTGGACACCCCTGCAATACACAAAAAAATATTCGGGACCGCGGTAAAGTGGTCGTGATACCGTGGTGGTTTGGTTATCGAGATGGTCGCCAACCGGGGTTCCACTGTATATTAATATTTCATTCGAATAATTGAATATAAGATAACCAACTCACATGCAAGCGGAGAACATAATCCAAGATCATATGTATGAACTTCGTATCCAAATTTATCAATGTAAGTGGACAAATGCCTCGGATTTGTTCTTCCGGAAGAATCTTCGTTCGGACACCAATATAAACATTTGTCGTTTTCAAGCAGAAGATCGACATCATGAAACACGTAACAGTCGTACTTTCGTTCTGTAATAATAATAAAAAAATGGTAATTTTTTTCAGAACTTCAGATTCGAACTGTAACCATATCCCACAACCTGCCACAATATTTTAAGAAGATATTTATGAATGGGTCAAGAAATTTTTGATTGGGGTTATGACTAGGTTTATGAAAATCAATCACATGTTTGATGTCTGTATTCTTCACTTCTATTATAAGTTTATCAAGATCAAACACAATTCTTGGTATTGCAATGATCTTACAAGCAAGCATTACAAATCACAATCTTATTATAAAGAATAGTCATCAAGTTTTCTTTACACTCCTCACCATGTCACTCC